>QNQO01002070.1:0-162446 GCA_003290165.1 Berberis thunbergii | reverse complement strand
ATGAACAGTCTAAACTTGACATAAAAATTTTGAATCGGCTGAGACGTCGAATTAACGAAGTAAAAGTTTGACGAACGAGTCAACTAAGTGAAAACGACTTCGGGTCAACTAGAGCGTCAAACCCACGAAGTCAAAGTGGACGAACAAGTCTAACTTAACACAAAAACTTCGAGTCAACTGAGACGTCGATTTAACGAAATAAAGTGGACGAACAAGTCAACTTAACATAAAAACTTCGACTCAACAGAGACATCGAACTAACGAAGTAAAACGTTGGACGCAAGAGCCAACTAAGTAAAAACGACTTCGGACGCCTAGAGCGTCGAACCAACAATTGAGTGAACAAGTGAACTAAGTAAAGCAACTTCGAGTCGAACCAACGAAGCAAAACTCGAAGGAAACAATTTCGAGACAACCAAATCGATGAACCAACTCGAAATTGGAAATTCTGTTTTGATCAAGCAAAGCTAACGATGGAGGAACAAGTTAGCACAATTCAAGAGAGTCTCGGATTAACTAGCACACCAGATCGACAAAGTAGAAAACAATTAGACAAAGCAACTTTCTTAGGAAAACTCCGAGGCAACAAAACACAAGGTTGAGATGGGCATACCGAAACATAGGAAAATTCAAATCAGCAATAGACAGACAAAAGAAAATAAAGTTGTAAAAATCAAAGCTGGAGTACAAATCGTTTAGACATCAATGAATGACCTATAAATGGCACAGGCAACACGAACGAAGTCAACAAGATGAATGACGACTACGAAGAAAAACAAAGGAGAAAACTCATGTTTTTTAATCTAAAGTTACTTTATTACATTCAAAGAAAACAAAGGGTTAGAAGATTAAGGGAAAGATCTATAACATCCTTAGCGACACCATCTGTCGAACGAGGAGTAGCCGAGTCACTGACAGGGGCTCTATCTTCAAGAGGAGAAGGCGGTGGCTCTTCAGCCATTGGATCACTCTAAGGGTTTTCAAAACGTCTTGATCCTCAAAAGTCTAATAGACCAAATGATGGTATTGAGACAAGTTAACACCAAAACCCTTAATAGAATCCAAAAGCTTATTTCGACAATCGACAACCCGCTGCCAATGCACCACCTCCATAACACGAAGCATGTCCTTAACAGAAGCAAGCTCACTCCTGGCGCTATAAGTTGGCCCTTAGCAGTAGTGAGCATCTTGGAGGTATCAGCCTTGACCTCGTCAAGTGAAGTCATTAGTTGCTCCACCTTTTTTCGGCAATGTTGCGATTTTTAGAGTGTTATTTCTCGGCACGCTCGACCTCATCATGGAGTTCCTTTTCAACGGATAGTTTTTTTCCACATCATGCAAGCGCACATGAATACCGTCTAATTCAACTCATAAAGATTCAAGCGCAATCACAGACTGATCCGCACACCTTCCACCTCGCCCAACGAGGCTTGAGCAACCCCAGCTATTTTGATTCGCTCCGAAAATCATGCTTTTAACGCATCATATTGATAAAGAATATGGGAAACACCAATAGCAGCACGACAAGCTTCCTCTCAAGAGAAATCAAAAGATTACGACTAGCTTGATGACCCGAACCCATCACCCTTGCGTAGGCAAGATAAGTCATCCCGTTCATTACAAGCCTAAGGCCATCATCAAGATGAAGGCTTGGATCCAGCACAAGCTTCGAAAGCTTCTCCACCAACCATCAGTGTCATTCAATAATTAGCTCACGCGCACCATTTTGCACGCCAAGCTGAGAAAACTAGAGAAACTTCCTATCTGATTTGACTCGAATCTCTTCGAGAGTAGGTTCCTTCCATTTGATCCGAGATGAAGAATGCGAGGATCTGGAAGCATGGAGGAACCACCATCCACAGTCGGGAAAGAAGAAGGAACAATAAGGGAACCACCCTCACCATCTTGTTGCGCAACCTTAGCAGAAGTGGAATGAGTAGCAGTCCCAACAAGAACATAAGAGCCTAAATAGGCTATAGAAGGCGGGACTTCCATCCATCATCGATAGAAGGAGAGAGAGAACGAAGAAACCGCGTCTCGAAAACTCGATCATGATCCTATGGTATGACAGCTCAATGGTTAGAGCTTGGCGGATGGTACCACTAGGTCATGGGTTCAACCTAGCCGGCAGCATGTTTATTAGTTTATGTTGTGTTGACCAGTTATGGTCTTTGATAAGTTATGGGATCCTGAAAACCCAGCTCACCTTCCAAAAACAAAATTTTATCACAACTACTAAGCTCCTTAAATTGAACAACAGCCAGTTGAAACATCTTGTCATCAATAGCCCTAGGATCCTCGTTAGAATAGTTAGTAGCGATAGGACCACCATAAGCATAGATGAGCCTTTTTTCGCCATCGTCCAGCGAACAAATGGTTTCTTTTTTGCTCATCTCCAATGCCAACTTCATCTCTTCTGCCTCTTACAGAGAGCAACAATCCTCCCTTGCAAGTTTTCTATCAACAAAACCCAAGTAAAAAGAAGCACAATGAACAAAATGAACGAGTTGTTTCTTCTTCGGAACACGATTGGAACCTAAAAACAACCGCTTCAACGGACCGATAGGTCCAAGCAAAGATGATCCGACATGGATAGGAGACATTCGACATGAACAAGAAACATATTTGACAGGCTGAGTAGAATCAAGTTCAACAGGAGATGGATCCAACAAGAATCAGGTTCGCATGCCCAACTTAAGACTAGTCAAACTGACTTCGTCTGGCTCGGACTCATGTAGTTTGATCGCGTTGACTTCATCTGGTCCGGACTCATGAGACTGACTACGAAGATTACTTCACCTAGTAAACTCAACTGACTACGATGATTCGTCATGGATGACATCTGATCTGAACTCACAGAATTCACCTAGAAGCGGACTCGCGAAGTTGACTACGATGATTCGTCACAGACGACATCTAGTCTGAACTCAAGAAGTCCGAGTACCATAACTTATCACAAAAATCTTCGTATAATCAAATCATGTAGTCTAAATTCGATGATTTCATCCGATCCGAACTCACGCAGTCCGACCCCGATGACTTGTCACACTGACTTCACAAAACGAATAAAGAAAACCCTCGTTAACAAGCTATTGGCCACGCAAGTGAGCCCACTAATTAAGGTGGAGTAGCTGATGATACATAAAATCGACACCCAATCATGGCCCATACACGTGGCTCAAACCATCATAAATATGGGGGTCATTAAGAAGGCTTAAAGTCGTCATAAATATTGATGGGCCTTTACGAATGAGATGGAGGGAATCACTCCCATCTCAATGAAAAAGGAGACCGTCATAATAAACGTGCCTCTTCATTGCGCCAACCAAGCTTAAGTCCGCACACAACTGAATATAGTCATCAATTCACTCATTAATACAAAGGTAAAGGAAAATGTATGAGAAATGAGGTCGATTTGACTATCCTATCTACACAATGCAACTTTAACTGAGTTTTGTCCAGATCTACTTCATTATTCAAACAAAGTTGTTGACTTAAGCATCGAAGTACCTTCGGCCACAAAAAGTGGTCTTTAGTAGTCTAACATCTGATTTGCATGTCAAACTCACAAGAGGACAATTTTTGGACGCATCAATGACTATTGCATCTTTTGCCAGGATCATACGGAGGATGTCATTCACATTTTCTTCCTCTGCCCAATCATCACTAGACTATGGCATATTTCCCTTCTACCAATTGATTGGCTTAATGCCAATTTGAATCCTCATTTCGAAGCTTTTTACCTCCATTTGGGACACAGTCAAGGGCCCATCCGATGGCTAAAGATGAAATGTTATCCCAATTTACAGCTGTTATCATAACCATCTAGAAAATTCATAACAAAATTATTTTTAACAAAAGTAAATTTTGCACATAGTTTTCCTTCCTCCTTTCACTATTACTGAACCTCTTGGCAACACCAATGGTTCACCAAAACCCCACCCCTTTGAATCACACTGGCTCCTATACCACTATAGAAATCGATGTTTGTTTCTACTCACCACATCCTGGAGACAACTTTAACTGATAATCAATCGGTTCCTTCCATAGAGCAAGAAGACCA
Organism: Berberis thunbergii; assembly: GCA_003290165.1. Classification (NCBI taxonomy): domain Eukaryota; kingdom Viridiplantae; phylum Streptophyta; class Magnoliopsida; order Ranunculales; family Berberidaceae; genus Berberis; species Berberis thunbergii. The sequence continues at coordinate 158,383 of QNQO01002070.1, read as the reverse complement.
ACAAGGACCCTACGACGACCATGTGTTGGATGTGGCGTCCCTTTATTAGTAGCATTTGGCGCCTTTTTATTATTTCATAGCTCCTGGACTTGTAATTTTATTACCAGAGACCTCAACTTTGAAACTCATAACGTAGCTTGTTGCAGTAATAGGACAACTCTATTGTAACCGAAGCTATTAATAATAGATGCTAACTTTAAAAAATAAAAATAAAAATAAAAAACTTTGCCCAATCAAATAACCAAACTATATTTACATTTTCTTCCCTAAACCTAAATAAATTCATAGTAATAACTAAGTCCCACTATTATTTATAATTTGCATTGCACGATTTAAAGATTTTATTTTTCCTTTCTTTTATTTTTATTTACATTTTATTTCTTTCTAGAAAGAAAAAAAATCACATGTTAGTCTCAGCAATTCAGTTCCATCTTCTCAACAAACAAATATTTACAAAAAAAAAATTATTATGACACAAAGAATCAAATTAACAACCATCACATTCCAAAATTGAAAAAATAAATTTGATATATATTTGAGATTATATACATATATAACACACATTAAAATCAAATTATTCAACCACAAATAACTTTAAAAAAATGTTTAAAGTCTAATCGATTGGGTAGTTTTCAAGTAATACTCAAACATTGCTAATGCAAGAATTCTTGGTTGTTTTTTAAGAAAAAAAATTACGAAAAGAAAAAGTTAAAAAAAAAAAAAAAAAAAAAAAAGAAGCAAACAAACAAATAGAGAGAGAGAAAAAATAATCTCAAATAGGTGTAGTCTCTAATTTAGATAATATATGGAGATTAAGCTATAAATAGAATCTATCTAGTTGGTTGAGGGGAGAAAATGTAAATGCGGTTGATAATTTTATATGAACAAAATTGGCATTATAGAAAACAGGGGTATAAATGTAACTCTTTTATAAAGCAAGATAGTAAATGTAATTTTTTTCGACTTCAGAGAATGTAATTATTGACCGACTTTAGAAAATATTGTAATTATGGCATTATAAATGACTCAATTTTTCAATTGAGTCTAACCTCATATTATTCCGAATAATTCAATTCCAATTTTTTTCTTCTTAAAAATGCTCAAAACTCCAAAAAATTATATCGGATTTTTTTTCCAATTCCGATTTTGAAATATTGGAATGGAATTTGAAAACAAATTTTCAATTCAAAATTTTTGGAAGGAAAATCGAAACCTGTTTTTAATTCCAATCCAAACGAAAAACAACTTTAAGTAATGGTGAAAAATAGGAGGGAATTTAATTGGAAATCTCAACCAAAATACAAATCACTTGTGATATGGATTATGGAGACCAATTTTCACGTACAAACTTTGTTCTAAAACGTGGATATTGTTAGCAATCTGCAAGGGAAATTGATTAAATTAAGGCGAGGATTTTATCTTCTTAAAGTTACCCTACCTTGGCCACCACTCCAGTAAACACCATAATGAATTCCTAAAGAATGGAAAGGGCAATTGCTCCCCGCCCCTAAAATTTGAAAACTCATGTATACTACGTAGTCAAAGGGGTCCCAAATTTCAACCCCTTTGTTAGATTGGGAAATTCTAAATGATGAGGAAAGGAGCAAGGAAATGGGTGAGGGAGGGGGTGGGGGCGGGTGAACGGCTGCACCCCCTCCCTCGCTGTGTAGATAAACCAATTGCCCCCTCTATTTGATTTTTTCTCCCTTCAAGTCTACCAAATGATGTTCTGCCCCCTAACGTTAGATAGTAGGGGGTGGGCATCCAATCCCCCAATCTTGATCCCATCCCGATTCTGTCTTGTCTTGTCCCAATTTTTTCGGAGTTTTATTGGGATTGATCAATTCTATCACAATTTTGTCTCATTCCAATCTCGAGATGGGATTGAGATGAAGATTTTCAATCTCACCCATCATGTCCCATCTCGAATTGAATTTTTTAATATTTATTATGAATGCTCTTGTAGTTGAGAGTGGAAAGTATTTTATTTTTTATTTATTTATTTATGTTTTTCTGTTTGCAACTCACAACTTTCTAGTGTAAATTGGAAGTACAAATTTGAAGAATAAATTGAATAACAAATTTGCTAAAAACATGCTAAGAGTATGTGTGTGAGCAAAGTAAATTGGAAGTTACAAATTAAAACATGTTAATCCCATCTCAAACTCGTTTGGGATGGAACGAGGTCGGGCCGAGGTCCATCCAGTCCTATGCCCACCCCTATTAGGTAGTCTCAAATATTTGTGAAATAACTATTATAGTCCTATGAGTTCTATTTGCTCCCTCGAATTTTTAAAAATTATGATTAGCTCCTTAATTTCTATAAATAAGCTTGCCCTTTTTTTAACACGTTCAATGTACATTATAACCTCGATAGATTAATAATCGATTAACAATATTTTGGCTGGTGTTGTCTTGGGACCAATGTGGTAAGTTAACAATTTGCTAAATTTATAAGATAATGAACACCCACTTAATATATAAATTATTAATCTCCTTATACATCAAAATTATATATATACATGACTCAATTAAAAGGCTTTTGTAAAATATAACTAATATAATATTTTGGCCGGTCCCCACTTGGGACCAATGGTGCATTAAGAAGTTTTGGTGTAGTGCATGTGTTCTTGTATTGCAAGAGAAAATTATGCAATGTGATTGTTGCTTTCAGTACATTTTTGCGTGATACTCTACTACAGAGCTATCGTCTTCAACTTCATCTCCTTGTCATTTCCATGAATTTTAGATGTATACATTGATGTAATTTTAATTTGTTGCAAAATGGATGGATCCATGACTTCTATTTAATAAAACTAATTAATAAATTCATGAACTTGTTTTGTTTAAGCAAATTAATTAAGGTATATATCGAATGTAATTTTAGTTTGGTTGCAAAAATGGATAGATTCGTGACTTCTATTTAATTATTTTAATAAGACTAATTACATTCATGAACTTGTTTTAGTTAAACAAATACATAAAATAATGATAATTCATAATTCGGTAATTAGGTAATATTCGTATAATCACAATAGACAAACATGGATTAAGTTCAATGTTGTTTAAAAAAAAGACATTGATAAATTAATTTTTATTAATTATCAAATAAATAATAGATTGATTAATTAATAAATTTTCATGGTCCCAAAGATATTAATTTATAAAGGTTTAACTGTAGTATGTGGGTCCCATATTTTTTTATTGCTAACAACCCCTTAATTTTACAAAAGTTATCTTCACACCCTAAATTTCACGTAAGCCTATACACTACCTTCAATTGCATGAAATTACATATATGATCCAACTAAACATTATATGGTTTATTTAAATCAATACATTAAATTAATTATACTCGGGGAATTTGTGCCTCTCAATAAAATTTATGGCTCCGTCACTACCTACAGCCCCTTACGTTTGCATTGATTTTCAATGACGAAGAAAAATAGAAGTTATACAAGTACATGGAGAGTTATGTATGATGAACTTAGCCAAGATTAAATTTAACAATGTTAAAAATGATTAGTTAGGTCCCTGCTTCACTTGAATCTCGTATGCGACAATATCTTTAAACAAGCCCTGTGTTTTGGATGTTCTACAACTTATAGTGTGTTGGTTGGATGAAATTCTATGCTATGGGAATCTATAAGGGAAACTACCTAAATCTAAATTAATTTGAAGTTCACTCACCAATCCACTATTAGATTTTGTGATCAATGGTGGGAATAAAGTTCCACGAATATGAAATCATATGCTCTGGGGATTAAGGAGTGTGATTCTCATGTTCATGAAACTTTTATTCTTCCATTGATCATAAAATTAATGTTGAATGATAAGTGCTACATCAATTTAGCGTTAAATGTATGGGTCTCCTCATGAATTTCCATGACATAAGATTTCATCCAACCAAACACCCGTTAGATATACAAGATAGTTGGAACGAGAAACCAAGAGAAAACCTATATACTCTCAATCATTATTGTCTCATGTTTGTATGGAACGTTGCTTCTTGTGGAGCATTTCAGAGTTCTCTTAAAGGGCTATGGGTAAACATTTAAGGATGTAATTTATAATGAATCCGAGTGTTAACATCCATCAAATGTCGAAGGCATACATGGGTTAAGACAACATGCTGCCTCCAAGTAGAGTTGATCTACTTACCCAGGCCCATCTGTATTTTTTTTTGTTTTTTACGTCTACATTGCCAAAACGTAAGGACTAAGATATGTAGGATTTCACCATTACTTAAGGAACCCGTCTAAATGGCGAGGAAACCAGCCAGGGGGAGGGGTGCAACCCTCCATCCCCCTCGAGATGCTGGCTTGGGAAAACCAGCCTGGTTTCCCTCTTTAGCTGGCTCTTTTATGAATCTAGCATGTATTTGGGTAAGATTGGTTTTTAAAAGCTAAGTTTTTGGTGATATTTTGGAAGATCTGAAGTATGGGCCTGATGTAAATAGAATGCAAAATTTGATTTTCTTTTTCTTTTTAATTCGTGTAGGACTGCCCTTTGCTTAGAGTTGTTAGAATTAGCTCCCTATTGATGTGGATTTGGAGTTAATTGATGAATACTTGATGGAGAAAAATTAAGATTGGAAGAATTGACTAGTTGGATTAATGAAAAGATTAGAAAGTTAAGTTGTCTAATTTCTTGCCGCAGATCTGTAATTTGGATTATCTTGGCCTCCATTTCATTGATTGCCAGATCAGCAGTTTAATGCCCTATGAAACTTTATATGTGAATATGGTTATGTTAGTGGGGTTTGGTTGACAACCAGTGATTTACTCCTCACATTGAAGAATTTTTAGTTTTGGGTTCTAGATTCGTGGAGAACAGCAATTACTCTTCTTTCTCCTTTCCATTATTTGGGGTCTCCTAATTTATGGTGATGCTTATAAATGAACACACCAAAACATGTTCCAGTTGGGTGAGATCTTAGTTCAATTGAAGAAGCTTGGGGCTGCAAGTGTTGTGGAGCTGCACAGAGTAGTCTTTTTTGAAAAAAAAAACGATATTGTGCGAAACATCAACCACTAATTTTCCAATAAAAGGTGCGATATTTTGTCAAAATTTGTTATTTGTTTGCATATAATTGAATTATAGAGAGTGCTATTAAAAAGTATAGTTCTGTTCAGACAAGCTTCCAATCACACAATTAAACTTTGTTTGCTCAATGTTTCTTGCATGAAGCCTATGACCTACTTGATCCAAATGGAATATCACTATTAAATGGGTTATCATCAATTGGACTCTCGATTATGTTGTTAGTATATAGCAGGAGGGACTATCTCACAGATTAAATTTCATTATGTGGGTTTCATTAATATAGCAAAGTCCATCTATACTTTCTAGACAACTTGGTAGGTTAAGATAGCAAGAAAGCTTGTAATTTTGGGGTTAAGAGGTTGATTTTCATGTTCTACAGTGCATTTTATACTTTCAACATTGAGCTTGATTGATAATTCTATGATTTTTATGTGGGTTTCATTTTATATGTTGAGTTTGTTTGAGTTGGACACTCTCAAAATTGTTGGAAGGTGGGAATATTCTTGCTGCATATTATGAAACGTACAAGGAATATGTAGTTCCTTGATATCAAGAGTGTTGGTTTCAGATCAGGCTGGAGGTGGTTGGCAGCAGAAGGAAGACCAAAGATGCAAGGAAATCAATTGAGACCCCATAAGAAAAGAAAATTGTTCACTCGGGGTTCCATTGCTGACAATGAAACGGGAAAAGAAAGCAGTGATTCAGTGAGGATTCATCTTATGAAAAATATTCGTGTGTGGATCTGGTTAATGCTTTGTGCAACGCCGAGAATAAGCTTCGGAAACAGACTATAAATTCAAAGGCATAAGCATGTGCCACTGTACTTTTATCAGTTAGTTTGCTAGCAAACGATGTCTTGTACCAATTCTTTTACTTTAGCAATCAATTTTGGTAGGTTAAGCTTCTGTTATGGCCTCAAAATGCATGGGGGCTTTTCACTCGACACAATCAATGTTATAATTTTTACTGTCAAATTTTCGTCCTGTCACTTGAGGTATTGCAGGTACTTCAGACATATGTTTGTGTAGTTCTACTCCATTTGTGAGAAAATGCAGAAGAGTTGCCGATGGTCTAACTGTCAAAAATCACTAAACCAGAGCTGGGCTTGCATAGAAGATACATTTGAATTTTTTTTTTGGGTTAAAAATATGAACTAAGAGTTATTACAACCAAATCTACCGACAGTCGATGCCAAGTTATAAGCCTTGCTATTAAGGTTTCTAACACATTTGCATATGCTTAACAAGCTTACTTTAGAGCATACATGTGAAAATCCACAGCAAAAGATAATACATTCAAGATCACAAATGCAAAAAAAATTCTTAGGAACACTACACACCAAAATGCTACATTTAGCAGGAAAGAAAAGAGACCCTCTGACCAAAACTACATTGTAACAAGAATGCCAAATGAGCTTCTTAAGTTCTTTGGAGACATCTTCATCCACTGCAGATTACATGTCTGAATGTGAGGTTGATCCTTATAGCTTCTGCCCTAGCATGCTTCATCACCGAATGGACCCAATCTCGTTGTGTGTTTCCTCTCATCTCCAATAATGATCCATGTCTCAACATAAATGATTGCTGATCGTCATGGATGTTATTTTTTATTCTCTTGCTTGGTGGTTGGTCATCACATTTGGCAGTTTTTACTCGAACTACATAAATAAATTTAAGACCTCAAACAGATCCACAACTAGGCGCAAAGTATACTACTAAACCAAGCAAAAGATTCTATAACTTTGGGTGACTGGCTGGGTATTTTCCTCAACAAGAACTCCCGCTCGCATCCAAAGGAAACTGATGCAATTTCACGAGTTGGTCCGTATAACTTCTCATCGTCGGCATGCCATGCCACGTAGTCAGTATCACTCTTATACCTGTTCAACAGCAAGCTATTGAAATTACTTCCAGGAAGGGCTTTGTGAACCTGCACCAGACCAGAAACACAAGTTGAATCAAAGATGAGGACTACATTTCTGTATGCTAATTGCCACAATGATCACATATTTTCATCTAGGTGTTCTTACTGCTGCTAATATTTCTTTAAGTGGCGGATAATCATCCCAAGAATAAGCATGTGGTTGATATCCGCTGTATCGTAAATCTGGCAACCCCTCACTGACAACATAGCAAGTGTCTCTTGGTTGCACAAAAGATAAATCCCTCAGAGCACATTGACAGAGATGGAGCAAATACAAAGCCCCAAACACAAACTAACCCAATTTTCGACTGAAAACCGCCAATTCTCTAAACCCCCTAATCCAACCCCGACCATCCAAATCAAGTAAATTCAACCAAATGAACCATAAATTACATTAAATCAGAAGTTTACAATACCTATTTCACTTTCATCTATAACTCCAACCCCAACCATTCAAATCAATCAAATTCAACACAAATGAACCATACATTGCTCTTAAACAAAACCGTAAGAATAAAAAGTTTAAAACATCTCTTTCAATTTAATCTACAAATCCAACCATTCAAATCAATAAAATCAACTAAATGAAACCACAAATTACACTAAAAACTCTAAAAATGAAACTTTACAAATACCCAATTCACTTTCATCTACAATTAATACCAATTTCACTTTCATCTACAACTCCAACCCCAACCCCAACCCCAACCATACAAATCAATCAAATTTAACACAAATGAACCATAAATTACTCTAAGGAAACCCTAAAAATGAAAACTTTAAAAGACCACTTTCAATTAAATCTGCAAATCCAACCATTCAAATCAATTAAATTCAACAAAATTAACCATGAATTACATTAAAAAAAAACTTGAAAATCGAAACTTTACAATATCCAACCGCAACCAATCAAATCAACTAAATTCAACCAAATGAACTACAATTACACTAAAAACCCTAAAAAGTCATAACTTTACAGCATCCCTTTCATTTTCATCCAGAAACTCAATGACAAAATGGGTTGCAGAGAAACCCAACCTGAACACAAGAGTGACCAAAGACGTGAATCGAAGGCCTAGTCCATGGAATCTCCATGTTGAGGTACTCAAACCATTTCCACGACTCATCGAATGGCCTAGGACCTCGCACTCTAGAATTATTGGCAACTATTATCTTGATTGACAAATTTATTATTAATAATTAATTTACTTAAATGCCCATTAGTACCATTGGGTTCCCTCATCATTTGAAAATAAAATACTTTCAATTAGTTGGGTTCCCTCACAGAACGCGGGTGTAGATAATATTATCACAACCAAGGAATGAGTATTTTGAAAATTTCCTATTTTTTTGAATTAATTCAGTTTTTGTAAATATGAAAAAAAAAGGGCCAAAAAGTCATTACCCATTTTCCTTGAATTTTTTCTCAAGTTTCCATTTTTGTACTTTCCATAATTTTCCAACAATACTGTAAAATGGCATATCTAGGCATGCGAATCCCATTTTTACATGAAATTTTTTTTTACGAAACTTTGCGATTTTGTGATTTCTTGTGCAAATCCATCCCCTTTTAGCTTCACCGATATGCTGCAATCTCTTGTGCATGTTCACTTATTTGGCTTTACCAATTTGCTCCTTCAAAGCTTCACTGATTCGCACATTCAAATCATCATCTTCAACCTTTATTATTTAAGTTGCATACTTCAATTAGTCATGCACGTTAGGTTTCTCAAGTTATCTACTAAATATCCCATATTCTTCAAAACTTCTCTAGGTTTTTTCAATATATCATCTCTTCGATTTCACTTCTAAGGCTTGCTACTTTGTGGGTAATAACTTAGACATTATTCAAAAATCATCCCTCATAGTTTTAGCTTTAAAAATTGATAACACATCAATCAGTCATACGACTACAGCCGTACACGTGGCATGGGCTAACCCTAGCACAAGACAGGCTTCAGCACAGTCCCAAACGGATCCAGTCACAGTCATTCAGCCCATAAGTCAGGTGCCCAGGCCTAAGACACGCCAACCCAAGAGGCACGAGTCTTAGGGCTTGGCCGAGGCCAATAAGGCCCAAACATGAATCTCAAAGCTATCACAAGCCCTAGATCCACTCGCATGAAGTAAGATCTTAGCCCAATCAAGCATTGGATCCTAAACAGAGCCAAGTGTTGAAAGACTCAATCATGCACATGTGAGATCTTATGCGAAATTTCCTCCTTCCACCATGCCCTCGATTGCATGGATAATTGAGAGGGAACACTCGCTATAAAGAGATGGTGAAATGAGGAATAAACGTACGCATATACATTGCAATTTACATACAATTTTCAGTTTTTTTTCATCGATATCTGACTTAGCATCCGAATGTCTTCGACCATCACAACGGTGTTCCCTGGTTTAACCGCTACTCATTTTTACAAGTTCTAGATCATCGAGATTAGCGAGGACAAATCTGAACACATCAGCTTGGCGTCGTCCTTGGGGAAAGACTATAAGTTTTCCTTGAAACGAACACACAAAGTTATTTCTAACTAAGAAAAGCATTGAGCAATGGTCACTAGCACTAGATCTCGAGCGCTCAACAATGTCAAACCAATCAACCCTTAGGCCAGAAAAGCCTCACTAAATGATTGAATTGGTCCAACCAAGGGGCATAGAAATCACACGACCTAGTTGCTGAGGCAGCCACGATTGACCCCCGCATAGACCAAATCCTGCTTCATATGGATCATCTAGCGTGGATGTTGGAGAGGTTGTCTCAGGCTCGACAGCGGGCACCTGAAAGTAGAGAAAATCCAGGGAGATTCCAGACGAAAGAGGATGCTTAAGAGCGCGCCCAAGAAAGTGAAAACCTCCCTAGGAAGGATGAAAGAACTAGCCGACAGGCAAGGGCGGACCTACTAAGGGGCGAAGGGGGGCAGCTGCCCTCCCTCAACTTTTAAAATAATTTTATTATATACTTAACTTTAAAAAAAATTATAATGTATAATACAATATGTAAATTGTTCATTCAATTATTCTTAAGTCTTTTTATTGGTGTAGTGGTTGGAAGTTTATAATTTTTCGTAAACAACCCAAGTTCAATACTCATCGAGTGCATATTTTTCTTATGGTTATTCACTATACATTTTTATGGTTATTGATAATTACTATTTTATCATTGTTAGTGTCTAATTTTTTATTTTCAATACAATTTTATAGTAATTGTAAATATTAAAAAATTGTTTAGTTTGATAAAAATTTATTTTTTGTCCTCTCGGTGCGTATAATTTCTTTATGTCTATACAATTTTGTTATTGTGCCTTTTCCCTACTTTTTTGTTTTCAACGCAATTTTATATGTAATTGCAAACATTAAAGCAATGAATGGCTTGTTCACAAGTGGCGTAAAATCTCCAACAAAAAAAATTGAAATTAATATCTAAAATAATAACTAAAGAATTCAATAAAATTATATGCCACTAGCCAACTCGTACAAAATTTGAGCCTCATATAAACATTTTTCAATGAAATTGTATTGGGATCTTATTATGTTCGTAAAATTTTGATTTGTTTTAGCTTCAATTAGATATTTATCCCAATTATTTTGTGATTTTAGTTATATATTTTAGTTATTACGGTCGTTTGCCCCTTGCTATGGTTATTGATATTGTGAACTTATTTTGGCTTAAAATTGGATAACACTTAATTGAATTGGGTATATGCAATGTATTTTTATAGTTGTTTTTTTCTTATTTTACTAACTTGGGTAGAATTTTTTTTTACTTGCCATTTCGTCCCCCTTAACTAAAATCCTGGGTCCGCCACTGCCGACTGGTAAGCTTAAAAGACGATGGGGATCACGGGGATTATGTCCCGAAAATAGTCCATACCACGGTCAGGAACCCGCTTCGATTGGGGCCAACCAATTTGATCGTCTTAAACAACCTCACCAACCCTCCATTCTCAGATAAGATCACGAGTGCCCCACTACCAAAAATGTTCATCTCGCCAAAGCTCGAATTATATGATGGAATGTCAGATCCGTCAGATCATCTGCGCCATAACCAACACGTAGTAGCGCTGAAAGAAAGTTTAGAAGCCATCATGTGCATAACTTTTCTCACCAGCTTAAAGAAGGTTGTAGTGACCTGGTTCCACAGTCTCTAGCCAAGATCCATCGATTGGTTCTAGGTTTTGGCGAAGGCGTTTATCAATAAATTCGTAGGAAGCTAGCAAATCAGAAAAAAGGCCTTATTGTTCACTAAAGTCTCAAGAAAAAACAGGGCGAGACCCTTAGAGAATACGCCACTCGTTTCAATGACGAGCTGACTTTAATAGACGGTTGTAGCGATGACATGTCAACCACCGCATTCACTTCTGGTCTTCGATGAGGTAACTTCTATAATTTCCTCACCCTGGAATCCTAAGAGTTATGGCGGACTTGCTGAAAAGTGTGCAGAAGTATATCACTCTCGAAGAGATGCTGGCCACCAAGAAAGGAAGCAAAATTGAGGCCAAGCAAGCTCCCAGGACCCGAGACAGACAGGAAAAAATGCGCAAAAAGGAGGACATGTCAAAAAGGAGGAAAAACGACAACAAGACCGGGTTCGACAAGACCAAACCTGACAGGGCCACCAACTACGCCGGCGCAAGGTTCACGGAGTTCGCTCCCCTCCACTCCAGCTTGGCCAAAATCCTCTCCGCCATGAAAAGTTTGGATGACATCAAGTAGCCTCCCAAGATCCAAAATGATCCTTCAAAGAGAGATAGAAGCAAGTATTCTGCCTATCACAAGGACCACAGTCACATCACCCAGGACTGCCAAAGTCTCAAGAATGAGATAGAATACTAGAGTTGAAGGAGAAGACTCGTAGAATTCATAAATTCCAACGATAAGCAACCCTAAGAGAAAGAGAAAAAAAATCAACGAAGTGAGCAATCCGAGAGCTATGGACATATTCACAATGCGGAGACCGCCCAATTTACATGCCCGGGTAGAACACCCAACCTCGGACCTGACATTCACCAAGCAGGACATGCAAGGTGTAACGACCCGGTCCACATGACACAATATTGTCTGCTCTAGACCCGAACCGGCCCGCACGGCTTTAAAACGCATTGTATCATGTAGAGCCAAGCTCGTACATATAAAGCACATCACCCTCCCACACCCAGGCAATGTGGGACTATGATACCCCTTGAGTAGCTCGTCCAACCCCTCTTGGGATCCACAGGCCTGTTGGGCCTATTGGGCTCCAACCCTCACCCTCACCGTCCCCCTCAGGTCCGCCCACACAAGGGTATCACAGTCCACCCCCTTGGGAACCCAACATCCTCGTTGGCCACACAGGCCCAACGTCCACGTCAGTACACTTCCGACTGGGTCAGGCTCTGATACCATTCTGTAACGACCTGGTCCACATGACACAATATTGTCCATTCTAGGCCCAAACCGGCCCGCACGGCTTTAAAACGCGTTGTATCATGTAGATCCAAGCTCGTACATATAAAGCACATCACCCTCCCGCACCCAGGCGATGTGGGAATATGATACCCCTTGAGTAGCTCGTCCAACCCCTCTTGGGATCCACAGGCCTGTTGGGCCTATTGGGCTCCAACCCTCACCCTCCCCCTCAGGTCCGCCCACACAAGGTGTCTACTCCCTGCACAACAACGCGTTGGTTATCACGATTGCAATATAGAAATGGTGCGTCAAAAGGTCACTAGTGAACATAGGGAGCTCAACCAATATCTTGTTCCTGGAAGCATTCCGCAGGATGCGGCAGAGAGAAAAGGAGATGAAATTGCACAAACAAGTGATTGTTGGCTTTGGAGGTGCCTAGAGTTACTCAGTCAGGAACATCAGCCTACCTGTAGCAGCAAGGGAACGAAAAAAACTCCTGATGATAGAGTTCATTGTAGCAGACACCCCCTCTGTGTACAATTACTACACCAAAAACCCTCATTAGCAACGGTTCTATACCGTGGGCGTAAGCCATTGTCACGGCTAAGAGCCGTGGGCTACAGAGGCGTCGCGAAATTTTTTGTAACGGCTATAAACCGTTGCTAAACATTGCAGCAACGGTTTTATGCTTGAATGAGGGAGGTGATTTTCAGCATTTAGCCACGGTTCTACACCGTTGCCACAAAAATAGCAACAGTTTTTAGCCGTGGCAATAATAGCCACGGTTTTAAGTCATGCCAATGTGTAGATATTAGCAACGGTTTTAAGCCGTGGCTAACAACGTAGCAACGGTTTGGAGCCGTGGCTAACCATGGCCACGGTTTAAAACCGTGGCTAAACAGTGAGAAATAAACCGTGGCAAACGTGATAGCAACGGTTATAAGCCGTGGCTAACCTTGGCCACGGCTGTAAGCCATAGCAACAGATGAAGACCACCCACGGTTCCTAGCCGTGGCAAGATGTAACCACGGTTGTAAGCCGTTGGTAAGTAAAACAAAATTAAAAAAAAAAATTGTTTTATTGCAACGGTTTCAAACCGTTACAAATTAATAAAATCGAAAAAAAAATTAATATATTTTTTTGCTGCTGCAGCAAAATCACAGCCGTGGCACCTGCAAAATCAGTCCTTACACATAGTCCACACAAATGAGACAAAAGAATCATAAATTGGATGAAGTAATTCAGCCTGAATTAAACAAATTAATTATCAATAATAATTCAACATATTACAAGCAATTGGTCATCGTGATTGCTCCAAACCTTTCCAACATGATCACTTAATCAAATACATAATTATTCCTAATACAACTGGGTGATGTCCCTTTCAAAACACCTCCATGTTAGGCCAATAAATGGATAAGAACTAAAACACAATGCAGATCTGCAGAAGCTGGAGGAGTGATATACACAACAAAAGTATGTAGAAACCTTTGCCAATTGCTGAGTCTGGATGATATTTATGCACATCTGAAACACAGGTTCTGCAAACTGAACCTAATGCATGAAACAGATAGAACAAGAGTATAAAAACTCTATTGTTTCATTCGGTCTAGAAGAGACTTCCAAAAGTTTAAAAAAAAAAATAAGTCGTGTAGAACTATAAGTTAAAAGTATTAGTTCGACATGAGCCTGACAGCTGTTTAATCAAATAGAAATTTTTTAAATGACTCAGGCAAGGGAAAAGATACCTGTGCTATAGATGTAAAACACTCGAGCAAGGGAAAAAGATCTTTGTCGGCATTCGAAAGCTGCTGCCACTTTGCAATCACTGGAGGCATTAAAATCTCAAGATATCTTGGCTGTAATTCATCATCATAGAGAACAAGTTAACTTACTATTTTTGTTCAATACTGGCGGCCAACAAGATGAAACACATTACATGATACCTGAAGGTTTCGTTAGCATCATTTGTATACAATCCGAAGGTTTCGTTTCTAAAGGAGTTTAGACAAAAAGGGATTAGCAAGTGTCAGATATTTGACATAATAGTCAAAATGTAAAGTGAAAGAGCACTTATATAAAACAAACCTGATATTGCCCAAAAGCACACAAGAGATGCTGCAAAATGACTTCCAACAGTGGAGCCAACTCCTCAGCAGCTTCTTGACATTTATAAATTTAAAATTGAGAACTTGTCGACGAAAAGTTTGAAAACCATTTTGAAAACTAAGAACTTGTCGACAAAACATGCAATTAGAAACCATTTTGAAAATAACTACGCAAGTGATCATCATCCTGTTGTCAGATGAAGATTAAAATCCAATCCAACCAATAATATCTAGCATGAAACATATAAAAATTAAATCAGCAAAAAAAATCATTTCCTGGTTGGACATCAAAATCCAGGGCATGTCCTTTTTTTTTGTTTGAAAGCCAAGGCAAAAACTAAAAACAATGAAAATACAAAACTTAAAGCAATCAACTTAAATCAACTCACAGTCAGTCTCTCAACCGTAGAACACGCAGCACACGCGCGTTTCTGCGACAAATCAAGTTACACCGGACTGCCCAGATCAACCGGCATACACACGCTCCAACCGCATGTCGCCACATCTCAGTATGTCAACGCTGCGACAGACAGCAGCAATGCGTCCCAGCAGCAGCAAACCCAGCAGCAACAGCAACAGCAAACTCAGCAGCAACAGCAAAGCAGGGCATCAGCAGTAGTAACGCGCCAAAGCGTAGCAGCAGCATCAACGCCGCGCAGCAACAGCAGCAGCATCAACGCCGCGCAGCAACAGCAGCATCAGCATCAGCATCAGCAACAGCAACAGCAACAGAGCGCAGCAACAGCAAGTACGCCAGTCCGACCCCGCATGAAACAGCAGCAGAAAAAAAATTACAGATGCACTCTGTTTTGCGACAGAGTGCTCTGCCTACACAGCAGCAGCAGCAGCATCCTCTGCATGCAGCAGTTTTGCTCGCAGCGTATCGCCATATCCCGGACTGCCAAAGCTGCCAGATCCCCAATTCATCGCAGCCACAAAGCCAATACAAGTATTTACTCGTCCCCGTGGCGAATGTAAGCCGGAAAATTTGTGTGTGCTTCTTGTTTTACTTCATTACATTCAACTGTGTGCATCCAAAGATGAAAAAAATCAAACTACATAATGAAACTTATAACATGACTTGAAGAAAACATGGGCGAGGATAATCAAGATAAGATGGGAAGAAAAAATCTATACAAACTGATCATATATAGCTTCCTTAACCAGGAGCCCAGGTGTTCTTTCTCGTTTTATGCTCTTTCTGATAAATCTTTACCCTTTTCTATAGAAGATAAAATAAAAAGATAGCCAAAACCATGAAAATACACCCACGCTTAGATATTATGAACTGCTTTTGTTAAGTTGAAAAATATGTAATAAAATATTGTTAATAATCATCTTTCCATAAGAATAACAACTTTAATGCAAGTTGTGAGAATATGATTGTAATCATAATCAGAACCTGGAAAAAGAATAGCCTAGAAATATGAACAAAAAGGATAAAAAATTTCAATGTCCAAAGCCAATTGACAAAAAAAAATTGATACTTTGTGTAATGCTGGACAAGTATATCAATAAAACTGATAATCAAAGTCAATCACAATTTCTCGGGGAGCTCACTTCTAATAAAATTGGTAGCTAAGCCTTTTTTTTTCTTGGCAATTCTAAGATGGTCATAAGCTTAGTAAGTGAGGACACAAATCGCAAGTTTCCAGAATTAATATTTTTATTCCCATCTTCAAAATCCACTAATGTTTCTTCTACAACTAATACTTGAAAAATGTACAATGCTCAGCTCCCGTAACCAAGAGCATTGCTCTTTTAAACTTATAGGCATATGCAGAGTAGCACCAAGGAATGAAGTAAAAGCATGTACGGAGTGCAATACACAGAATAAAATAAATGAATAAATTAAAACTATTACGTCAAATGGATACCTTGTATAAGCAGAAACTATCTCATCTTTAGTGAAACTATCCTGCACTTCCGAAGCAATGGTGTGCAAATACAAGCAATCTGGATTGTTGCAAGGCTGGACCACCAAAAGACATTATTTTCAATTTAATACAACGAGTACCTCGGATTATATTGATATATATCAAAACTTTACAGGTTATCCATTCTCCCAATATTGTTCAAAATAGAAATTCAATACTTGCTACCAAACTTACGTAGAAAATCGCGCTGGATAAGCCACAAGAGCTTAGCAGGTTCAAAAGCAACATCTTGACCCTGTAAAATATCCATCCAATGAAACATTAGGTGCTTCCAAAACAAGAACCAAATATATAAACAAGATTAAGTGCTGGTACGCTACCTTGACCCTGTTTTCAAATGTAATTGACATACAAAGGGAAACAAGTTAGATGGGTAATCAAATAGCAAATTTTTCACAATTGACCAGCAAAATTGAGAGTAACAAACCTTCCATACAATTCTTCTGCAAGCTCAACAGCAAATGACAGTCGAGATATGTCAGCTTCACGAATCTAAACAAGAAACCACAAGCCAGCTATAATAGATAAACATTGAGCTTTGATGCCAGAGCAAGTAACAAAACTCCAAGAGAAAATTTATACTGCTTATCTAAACTAGTGGGTACAAACCGTCTCAGGTAGGTTGTAGATAAGCACAGATCTCATGACTGTTGCCAGTGCAAAGATCCTGCATAATCAAAAATTATACGTGACAGGCACAAAAAATTCATGGTAAAGCACTGACGATTTTGCCTTGTGATCATATAAATGATAAAATTACCTGTCATCATATACATTTGACTTGCCAACACTTTCAAAGCCTTCTGTATCAAGGTAAAGCACTGATGTTTTTACCCCATCAATGTCTAATTCTATTGGGGTTCCCCATACCCATATTCCTGTGAAGTAAGAATATAGTCGTTAGCTACAAGCCTACAATTTGATATGATGGTAAATAGTGTATTATCAAAAGAGGGACTTTATAATGGGATAGTAATTGTATCTGTCAACCTTTTGTTTTGGTATCACGCATGTGACCGACACCAAAGCCTGCAAAAACAAAGCGTTGAAAAGACTATCACTCAATATTATACCTTGGTTATCATGCAAAAACAAACAAAAAAACCCATTTTTCAAGGAGAATACCTATATCAGCTATTATTCAGGATAAAGTCAAGTGGATGAATTTATAACTGCAAAACCCAATCTGTGGAAGAATCAGTTGATGGAAAGTAACTAGACCAAGTATAGCAGAAACTCTAAACTTACTGCCAGTGAGAAGTACATGAGCATTTCACATTACCACTTCAGCAGTCCGAGCATTTGTAATATCACCCTGCACTTGAATAACACCTTCAATGGGAGCCATGGGCTGCAAATCAATGGCGACAATGAGAGGAAGATCACCATCTCTGAAATCTAAAGCAAAAGTAACACATAAGGTACTGAATGAACATAAAAGCATTTGTGCTTGTAGCCCAACCAATACTGCTAATTGTTAAAGGGAATTCAGCTAGTTACCTTAAAATGAACAATCACGTGCCCGTAGTGTATTTTACTCAGCTCCTCTTTTGCTGCCACCGTTACATTGCTTCCAACATAGTCGATGGCCTCAATCATCAAGTTCCACATGAGTTTTACACCATACGAAGAAATCACCAACGTCCAAATCCCCCATCATGTCTCCTTTTGGATCACTTTTGTAAATTTTCACCCCACTCTTGTATTTGAAGCATAAGGAAAGTCTGATCTCTGTTGCGGGGTTCAATGATCCATGACAAGCGCAAGAGAATTGATGGTTTGGATCTACAACCTCTATTCCTATCGCAATGACATTCCTTTCCCAATCACAAACTTTGTAAGTCCTTGACACTGAAGGAACATGATTGCTTGGAGAAGGAAACCTCGCAACACCTTGAGAAGATGATGGTAATGGAGATGGAGGTAATGGAGTTGATGGTAATGGAGATGGAGGTAATGGATTTTCTGGTTGCCTTGTCGATTGTGCACGAGATGACGGTGTATCTTCAGTTATTTGAACAACTCCTTGTATTCCCTCACTTGTTGCTGGTATTACATAAGTTCCACTTTCAAGTCTCTCTCGTATCCATCTAACATTTTCTTCCAATCTATCATATTTTTCTTCCTTTTTTTTTCTTCCAATGTTTTTTCCAATAGCAATGAACGAGCGGGAAGTGCAGCATCATACTTCCTTTTAGAGACAGTGGTTCCAACACAACGAGTACGTCCCCTCGCTTTTTGGCCAAAGACTTGGCTTAGAGGATCATCATCAATAGTGAGGTCAGTGGTACCCTGAGTTGAAGATTCTTGCAAGGCAGCTTTTTTTGCTTTAACTTGTTCCTTCAAAAGAATGAAAAAATAAAATAAAGCAGGACAAAAATAATATTCAAATAACTACAAAGTAAATTAAGAACTGGGTATAAAAGACATCATTGGGCACATACCATATATTGTTCAAAACCATGCGTAGGTTTTCCATCCTTTCCAGTGTGACATGCAATCCATATGTCAGTGCGTGTGACTGGTTCACCATCAGGGTTCTTCTAAACCTATATACTTGAAAGATTAGTCTCAGCCTATATAGTTAAATGGTATATAATATTGTACTAGTAGCTAGAAACTCAATTACCATTTCATACTCTACTTCTGCAGCACTCTTTTGGCCACCCTCCCATACATACTTTGAAGCCTTTTTGTTATTTGCATTTTGGGCTCTAATTGCCTTCGCTTCAGGGGTGCTCTCATAGCGAACAAACTCCTTCCAATCCTCCTCTCTTACACCATTTGGAACATGCTTCTCTTGTTCCTCAATGGTAGGATACTTATCCAAATATTTCTTCCTAAGATCTTCCTTGAACCTTCTATAATATTCAGGCATTTTCAATTGCACACTCTTTTTCACATAATTTGGGATGTCGTATTCACGCTGCAAATAAGCCATTGAGATATAAGTTGAAAACAAAATAAGACATTATGAAAATCAATGATGTAAAATCTCACCCTTAGGCCATTCCACACATCCTCTTTGTAGTTGTCAGTAACATGGTGCCAACCCTTGAATTTGATGGGCACAAGGGTTTCAACAAGCTTTCCAATGTTTTTATTGAAATTTCTAGCACCAGGTCCAACTGCTAAACCGTGGATGTTGAACTGTATGGTCTGTTTAACTTCAATGTCATCATTTGTAGATCTAGTGACATCAATGGTGGAGAGATTGTCGCGAGTACTATCCATTTCTATCAATGACATTATAGATATTAACCATTATCAAACAAAAAGAAATAATAATCAACTATATACACCACATTTATAGATAATTTCCTTCCACAACATATCACCACAAATAGATTTTTATAAAGCATTGGAAAAGCCAATCTGAATACATAGCTACAAAGCTTCCCTTTCCCAACTCAAAAGTCAAAATAAGAAACAAAGACAAAATATTTGGTCTCAACCAAAGAGGATGACTAAAATAGCATTAGAAATGCATAAAAAATATTGTAGCATAGTCAATTAAAATTCCAGTAAGCTCTTCAGGTTGGGATTGTCTTTGAGGATGCTTTGATACACAGTGGGAATTTCTTTTTTATCGACATTAGTGTTTAAGCCTCTTTGAGTATGTAGAACTACGTGCCACCCGTCATTTAATTGATCTTTCGAATAAAATACCCCACTTGCTTCTTGAGCTAAAATGAATGGATCCTCTTCCACCTTTCTTTTCTCTTTTAGCTTCGACAAGGTTACCATCTCATGGTTCCAAATTGGGTCCACCTTATATGCATTTTTCTTATCTTCCACTTTGACCCAATCACAATAGAAGACAGTTTCTTTAAAATCTATGTAGTCTAGCACCAGTATGTCTCTAACAACTCCATACCATTTGATTAGTTGGTCCTTTGGCCTCTTATCTTTCTTACTAGCAACAAAATGAGCAATGGCATCCATGGAGACACCACTATCTTGTGTCACCAAACATGCATCCAAAGAACTTGTCGCAAATGTGAAACCATTTACACAATATTTTGGATATCGGGTTGCCAAAAATTGTGGACCTTTGGCTAACCTCCAAAGTGTGGTATTTGTTTCCCCGGCCTTCTCCAACTACATTGTAAAACAAATCATCTTAGAACTGAAATCTGAAAATAAAAAAAAATTATATATGAATAAATACACATTATAATATACCTCATCACACAACCAAGGAATAAAATCTATAGCTTTGTCAACATTTTCCTTGACCCTTTTTTTTTACTTTGTGTAGCCAACTCCATGCAATATTCATTGTATTTTCTGCACAAGTTACCATATTATCATAATTATATATTTCTAGTTATAAAAAAAGACTAAAATATTATATATCTTACTCTTCCCAATCACTCGAATCAGCAAGTGCATTGAAAACCCATCTTCGAGCTTGTTTAAATTGTACATTATTTAGCATATAGTTTTTTCCTTTATCCAATGGCTTTTCATCGGCATACTCATCATCTACATCAAGCCACTCCTCTTGACTGTGTTTGTGAGTTCCGAACCGTGGCTTTCTCATATACTCCATGCAGTATGTAACAGATTCATCTACAAGGTATGATTCTGCTATTGATCCTTCTATGTATCTGAAGTTTTTAGCATAGTCTTTGTATCGTTTCATTAACCTATCAATCATAAGTAAAATGATATATTAGTATATAATATAATAAGATAACGTGATGACGTGCACTAAAATTAGAAAATTTATTTACCGCTCAAAGGGATACATCCATCGATATCGAACTGGACCACCAAGCATCGCTTCCTCGGTTAGATGAGCCATGCAATGCACACTTATAACAAAGAATGAAGGCGGAAGCTCCTTTTCAAGGACACACATTGCCTCAATCACACCTTTGTGTGCCAACTGAAGATCTGTTTTGTTGATCACTTTAGCACATAAGATATTAAAGAATAAGCTAATTCTTTGAATAGCAATTCTTAAATCTTTATCCTTCTTGTCACGAAAAACATGTCTAAGCAAAATTGTAAGTAAATGTTGCATAATGACATGGTAATCATGTGACTTCAGTCCTCTTAGCTCGACGGGATTGCCAAGAACGCAATTACTCAACTTGGATGAAAATCCACTCGGCAATTTCAACTCTTTTAGTGTATTCATAAATACTTGTTTTTCTTTCTTGGTCAAGGCAAATGATGCTTTTGGCATTGAAGTTTTTCCCGTTTCATTGTCATGGCTCAACCAATATCTCTTATGAGTTCCCATGTCTTCCATATCTTTTCGAGCATTCTCACCATCCTTTTTTTTCTTAGAGACATTCAACAATATGTTCAATAAGTGTTCAATGACATTCTTTTCAGTATGCATCACATCAATATTATGTCGTAGCTCAACAAACTTCCAGTATGGCAAATCAAATAAAATGGACCTTCTAGACCACGGTGGCGCAATGTTATTGGTTGGTTCATCATTGACGTTATCATTATCAACCATATTCTTGCGCTTTTGCCCACTAACCCTACCTTGTGTAGAACTACCTTCCAAAATTTCCACTATCCTTCGTTCAACTTCTTCGCCAGATAACCGTCGTGGAGCACGACGATGTTCAACATCTTTGTTGAATCCCTTGTCATCTCTAAACTTGTGTTTTGTAGGTAAAAAACGTCGATGGCCTCTATAGCATATCTTCCGACTGTTTGAAAGACGTTCAGATTCTACATCATCAACACAAATAGGGCATGCATTATAACCATGAACATTACAACCAGCAAGAGTCCCATAAGCAGGAAAGTCATGGATACCCCAAAACAACATTGCTTTCAACCGAAAATTGCTTTTAGTACGCACATCCCAAGTTGAAACACCATCTGCCCACAATTCCTTCAACTCTTCTACTAATGGCTCCAGGTAAACATCAATATTCTTTCCGGGTGCTTTTGGCCCTGATATTAACAAGGTTAACAAACAAAACTCCTTTTTCATGCATAAAGAAGGTGGAAGATTCAAAGGTGCTATTATTACTGGCCAACAACTATAAGCATTACTTAGATTTCCACGTGGGTTAAAACCATCAGTCGATATTGCAAGTCTCAAATTCCTACTATCAGAGGCAAACTCTGGCCATCTCATATTTGTTAAAGTCCATTGTGCTGAATCACATGGATGTCTCATCAAATTCCCATCTGAACAAGCATCCTTGTGCCAAGTCATTGCTTCACCAATCCACGGTATGCTAAAAAATCTTTTCAACCTTGGAATCAATGGAAAATACTTTACAACCTTTTTAACTTCTTTCGTGTATACCTGGCCGGAGTCGTTGTCATCGACATCCACACGAACCTTATACCTACTTGAACCACATTTTGGACAACCAACCAGACCCTCATATTCTTTCCAATAGAGTATGCATCCATTGACACATGCATGTATTGTCTTACATTCCATCCCCATATCTTTAATTGTATTTTTCATGTTTGGGTAGTTATCTGGCAAATTACAATCATCCGGCAATAAGGTTTTTAGCCATTTCAACAACATCGTCACACTATTACCACTCCAACTAAAACGAGTCTTGAAATTCTGCAATTCAATAATGGTGGACAACATGGTCTTATCCTTAGGACACCCATTGTACAAAGGCACAGTCGCTTTTTCCTTATACTTTAGATACTTCTTGTTCATAACTGTCTCAGGTTCACGAGAACGTTCCGGACCACCTTCTGGATTACCGCCAAAACATTCTTCGACAGTGTCATTCAAGTCATTTATCCCATCATCAGCCTCCACAGTTTGCATGTTGAGGAATACATCATCAACTAGCTCGCTCATCCTAGGATATTCACAGACATCATCAGGTTCAACCACTATTGTCATAGGTACACCAATCACGTGCTTGTTTATATTCTCTCCATGATGTATCCACGTGACATAATTGGTATCAATGCCATGGCTTAGCAAATGAACACCTATGTCGTCAACACTAATGTTTCCCCTCGAGTTCCTACATCGAACACATGGGCAAGGAAAAAGACTCTCTCCATTTGCATTATCCTCAACAAACTGTTGGAATTGTCTAACGCCGTTTATATACATTGCACTTCCCCGTTTGTTCATCCATAACTTGTCTAAAGGAATTGTTGACATTTCTACACACAAAAAAATTAAAATATTAACTTTAGTTATAACTATCCCATCTAGTAATATAACCTAAACAACTTTGAATTACTTGAGTTCGTGCGGATAATTTACCAACAAGAAGATTATCCAAAGACCAGTCCATTCTTATTTAAATTTATCTCCTAAGTTATTCTATTCCAATGTTCTATAAAACTAGATGTTTTGGAGGGTTGTAATAAAATCTTGTATGTTCTTAGAGACCAAAATGTACTAGCTCATGCGCTAGCGCAACGTTCTTTCTTGGTTGCCACCTTGGTAATGGTATTTATTTCCATAAATAAAAAAAGGTTGTGTTTGATTCTAAGAAAACACATCAGAAAAACAATGAACAAAAGGTGAAACTGAAAATGATCATGCCTTTTCTTAGTTTTGCAGGGCAAGGTATTCCTTTCTCTACTATGGGGAACCAAAAAGAAACCTATAAATTTAACCATTGCTAGCATATCCTAATTTATTGAACTATAGCCACAATGAAACATACTTATACAGAGCGATGAAATATTTTGTTACGGTAATAAAGTAAAATAGACGAAGTTCAGCTTTGGACTAATGCTTAGATATTGTATAAACTCACACTACACCAAAAACCCCATTTAGCCACGCCAACCTGGCCACGGCTCTAAACCGTTGGTATATTTGCCACGGCTAAAAACCGTAGCTATATTTACCAACGGCTTAAAACCGTGGGTAAAAAAGACCTGGCCACGGCTTAAAACCGTTGGTATATTTGGAACGGCTAAAAACCGTGGCTAATATTAGCAACGGCTCCAAACCGTTGGAATTATTAGCAACGGTTTTAAACCGTTGCAACATAATACTTTAGCAACGGTTCTCAACCGTGGCTACGTATAGAAACGGCTCAAAACCGTTGCAAAAATAAAATTTAGCAACGGTTCTGAACCGTGGCTATGGATAGCAACGGCCTAGAACCGTTGCAACAAAATATTTTAGCAACGGTTCTAAACCGTGGCTATGGCTAGCAACGGCTCAAAACCATTGCAAAATAAAATTTAGCAACGGTTCTAAACCGTGGCTAGCTATAGCAACGACTCAGAACCGTGGCTACATGAAAAGCTGAAAAAAAATTTGGGCGGGGTATATTGGCGCTCGACATTCCCTCCACTCGCCATCGACAATTTCCCTCCTCCCCTCCACTCGACCTCGTCTCCTTCGCTGCTCCCTCCCTCGACTCGACTTCCATCGAAGCTTCCCTCCTCCCCTCCACTCGACTCGTCTCCTTCGCTGCTCCCTCCCTCGACTCGACTTCCATCGAAGCTTCCCTCCTCCCCTCCACTCGACTCGTCTCCTTCGTTGCTCCCTCCCTCGACTCGACTTCCTGCTCCCTCCCTCGACTCGACTTCCCTGCGCCTTCTTCCCTGCTCCCTCCCTCGACTTCCTTCCTCCCCTCCTTCCCTGCTCCTCCCCTCCTTCCCTGCTCCTCGCTCGACTTCCCTCCTCCCCTGGTCTTCCCTCCACTCGGCGTCTTCAAATCAATCACGCCCTCTCTCGTACAGGTACCCTTTCTCTCTCTTGTATTTTTTTATGAAATTAGGGTTCCGAACAAATTGCAAGTCTTTGAGCATTGTTGACTAGGTATACAATTGCAAGTCTTTGAGTGATTGCAGAAGATGTTTTCATTTTGGGAAAAAATAACTAGGTATACAATTGGATTGGGGAAGATGTTTTCATTTTTGTTTTATATTTTTGTATTTAATTTTTAATTTGATACATGTATTATCCTTGAAATTTTTTTTTATTGGAATAGAGAAGTAATCCTATGTCCATATGGAGAAATATTCAATTGGTTGATTTAAATGGTTGAAGTTGAAGAAAGAAATAAAACATTTTATCCCTGATGCTCTTCCATGTTCTAGTGCCATATGAATTAAACGGATGTCTAGGATGACTAGTGCCATATGAATAAAGTCTATTTTTAAGTTTGTGATCGAGACGTATTTATAAAACTGTGTTTTGCGATACAATTAGAAAACCAAACCAGTTGCTCGCTCCCAAGGAACTATAGGTCATTTTTCTTTTATTGCATTATATGTGTCCTTTAGAGTGTAGCATCCTGATGTGCTTGCAGTCCCATAACATTTCATCTTCATAATCTGGACATATGGAAACCTCATGGAGCCTCAAGCTGCATTATCAGATGGGATATTCTATTGACTAGATAGGATAATGGCTTCAACTTTGGCTTGTTTATTGAACACTGCTATAGGTAAGATACTAAGGTGAATGTTTGTTTACAATTCCATTCGGATGCCATGGATCTAGCAGTCATAGAAAGGTTTTCTTCCCATTATCAATTAGGTACTTGTAATATTTTTCAGCTTCAAGCCTTACCTTAAGGATAGTGCGCCAAACCCATGAGCTGTTTTGAGGTAGGTTTAGTGTCCAAAAATTCTTATTTTTTCTAAGGTTTCTCTTCACCCATTGTGTCCAAAGATTTGCATATGTGTCTCATCTTTGCAGGCTTATTACTTTTTCGAAGATCCCTTATGTTGAATCCACCTTTTTGTTATGAATAAAGTCTTATGGGGAATGTCTAGTAATATCATCCACCAAAAGTTACAAGGAAGCTTTAATGGATAATTTTAACTTGTAATGTGCATTTTAAAACAAAATGTTTATATGTATGTTGGTCCACAAATTCTATTTTGTTGATGCTAATGATAATGTTGCTTTATTGTCTATCTTCCAGCTACAGCAGGAACAAACAAGGCTGCCTGCAGTGGCAATACTTTGAACACGAGGAAGCTTGATAAAGAAACAGAAGTTCTTGCTCGTGAGTACTCAACTCTTTGGATTTTGTGGTTTCTTACAGTTTAATTGTATCATCATTAGATTGCCTCTAGCTTCGACCAAGCTATTTTCTCACAATTTTATTTTGTTTTTGGTCATCAGTGTAGTAATCATAATTTACTGGGTTATGAACGAGTTTCCATAGATATAATCAAAAGAATGAATATAAATAAATAAATAAATAAATAAAGATGACTAGTACAAGAATGAAATTAAACAACATCGTGATTCATTCCCAAAGCCTAACCACAGCTGGTCTCAACATTTAATTAGGGGTTAGATTCTACGAACATAATGGGATTTTGTTTGTTTGTATGGATTGAAATGAATATGGGTTTGAATTTGTTTGTATGGATTGGGATCATTTTATCAGTTTGGGATTTACAGTTTTGATGATTAGACAGACCAAAAGTTTATAACTTGGATACTGATGATCTTTATCGGAATGTCGAGTTTGGTATAGTACCAATCAAATATGAAGTTTATGATTTTTCCTTTCAGTCTATTTGTTTTCTTTTTATATTATGTGTTCTGACTTTTAATAGCTAAGATTCAATTTATTATAGGTTGAACTGGGATTTTGGGGATATTCTAATAGAGTCAACTTTAATGATACATAGGAGAACCAGTATTTACTCCCTCTGTTGTTGTCTTTGGTGATTTACAAGCTTGATTGTGAAGAGTCAACAGTGAGAGTTTCAATTTGTTAGAAAGGAGCTTTCCCTCACCTGCATACAATATTTCCATGGGCCTATAACCAGAGTACAACATCTAAGCAATTGACTGAAATAGATCCAAGAAATGGTAGGAGTGTTTAGTGAAGACATAGAAATGTGAAATTCTAGGAAGGTTCCTTAGAAATAGGGATCCAAGTTCATTGCTAGTTGAAGGCTAAAATCACT
This sequence comes from Berberis thunbergii, assembly GCA_003290165.1. Classification (NCBI taxonomy): domain Eukaryota; kingdom Viridiplantae; phylum Streptophyta; class Magnoliopsida; order Ranunculales; family Berberidaceae; genus Berberis; species Berberis thunbergii. Next base: position 131,103 of record QNQO01002070.1, on the reverse strand, counting down.
CTCCCAACTCACATTGTCTTCTTTCAATCACTGATAATGACATCTACGATGTTAACAACACCCATCCTCATTAGAGTAGGTTGCGGGTTAGAGTCTCATTATGGTCTGACTAGAATGGAGGCTAATTACTCGCCGTGAATAACCTTCCAACTTTTTTAAACCATTCTATTGCAGCCTTGCCATTTCTGATATAGATATGAATAACCATGTCGTGTCTTTGTTTTCATAATGTTTTAATAAATGCCAACTGACTTCAGAGTTTGTGGTCCTAACTCCCTTTAAATAACAAGTCAAGATAATCACAAAACAAGGCCACAGATTATGAAGATAAGACTACACAAACCAGAACAGAACATATCATCATTAAGCATACAATATGATTCACTTCTTCAATGTTTCAAATCATGATCATCGTTGCTGAGACCACAAATTTACTGCTCAACTTAATTTATGATTTCAGTCATTGTAGATAATCTAGCGGACATAAGTAACACTCTGTCGACTTCCATTTATGAGTATTAATCTTTAAAAAATATATATTTAACATATTTGTACATTAGATGTGCTTCATGACCTAATATCAGAAGCCTCTGAATGTAGTACCACATATGTTGAATTTCCTTTACTACACTTACTAGTTTCCCTTTAAAAGTGTTTGTTGTTTCAAAATTGTGTGTTAAACACTATTTTTTGGAGAGAAATATTTCCTTCATTTATTCTAGGATCTTTTTCATTAGAAACCAAACACACCCTATTGTTTTGCATCCATCCGTTGACATGTCTGGCAATATTGTAATCACTTGCCCTTTCAAAGTTTCACCATCTTACAGTCAGATTGATGAAGCTTATACAAGTTGATCACAGGTGTCAGAAATTTCCAAAATGAGTTATACAAGGGAACCATCCTCATTTTCCATTTTCATTTATAAAATATCACACATTTGTACGAGTCTGTTGATCAATATTAAGATGAGGTCTTTAAGGCTGATTGCCATGACTCAAGCGAAAAATGCATGTTTGCCCCAGAGTTCACTCTGGATAACGTTTGTAAAACGACGAGAAGTTGAATTATCTACTCAAAAGTTAATGGTGACAGTGAATTCGAAATACCTACCTGGACGTGATTAAGGATCATAAATTCTGTAAATATAACCTCAATTGCACTGGTGAGGATCTAGATTCCTTCCCAACTTAGTTACATGATTTATGAAACATAAAACATAATAAGAAAACATAAAACACAAATAGTTACATGATATACGTATATCTAAACTCTTAATTTTTTGTGTGTAGAAATGTCAACAATTCCTTTAGACAAGTCATGGATGAACAAACGGGGAAGTGCAATGTATATAAATGGCGTTAGACAATTCCAACAGTTTGTTGAGGATAATGCAAATGGAGAGAGTCTTTTTCCTTGCCCATGTGTTCGATGTAGGAACTCGAGGGGAAACATTAGTGTTGACGACATAGGTGTTCATTTGTTAAGCCATGGCATTGATACCAATTATGTCACGTGGATACATCATGGAGAGAATATAAACAAGCATGTGATTGGTGTACCTATGACTGAAGTGGCTGAACTTGATGATGTATGTGAATATCCTAGGATGAGCGAGCTAGTTGATGATGTATTCCTCAACATGCAAACTGTGGAGGCTGATGATGGGATAAATGAAGAATGTTTTGGCGGTAATCCAGAAGGTGGTCCGGAACTTTCTCGTGAACCTGAGACAGTTATGAACAAGAAGTATCAAAAGTATAAGGAAAAAGCGACTGTGCCTTTGTACAAAGGGTGTCCTAAGGATAAGACCATGTTGTCCACCATTATTGAATTGCAGAATTTCAAGACTCATTTTAGTTGGAGTGGTAATAGTGTGACGATGTTGTTAAAATGGCTAAAAACCTTATTGCCGGATGATTGTAATTTGCCAGATAGCTACCCAAACATGAAAACCACAATTAAAGATATGGGGATGGAATGTAAGACTATACATGCATGTGCCAATGGATGCATACTCTATTGGAAAGAATATGAGGGTCTGGTTGGTTGTCCAAAATGTGGGGAGCGTAGGTATAAGGTTTGTGTGGATGTCGATGAGAACGACTCCGGCAAGGTATACAGGAAAGAAGTTAAAAAGGTTGTAAAGTATTTTCCATTAATTCCAAGGTTGAAAAGATTTTTTAGCATACCGTGGATTGGTGAAGCAATGACTTGGCACAAGGATGCTTGTTCAGATGGGAATTTGATGAGACATCCATGTGATTCAGCACAATGGACTTTAACAAATATGAAATGGCCAGAGTTTGCCTCTGATAGTAGGAATTTGAGACTTGCAATATCGACTGATGGTTTCAACCCACGTGGAAATCTAAGTAATGCTTATAGTTGTTGGCCAGTAATAATAGCACCTTTGAATCTTCCACCTTCTTTATGCATGAAAAAGGAGTTTTGTTTGTTAACCTTGTTAATATCAGGGCCAAAAGCACCCGGAAAGAATATTGATGTTTACCTGGAGCCATTAGTAGAAGAGTTGAAGGAATTGTGGGCAGATGGTGTTTCAACTTGGGATGTGTGTACCAAAAGCAATTTCCGGTTGAAAGCAATGTTGTTTTGGGGTATCCATGACTTTCCTGCTTATGGGACTCTAGCTGGTTGTAATGTTCATGGTTATAATGCATGCCCCATTTGTGTTGATGATGTAGAATCTGAACGTCTTTCAAACAGTCAGAAGATAGGCTATAGAGGCCATCGACGTTTTTTACCTACAAAACACAAGTTTAGAGATGACAAGGGATTCAACAAAGATGTTGAGCATCGTCGTGCTCCACAACGGTTATCTGGCGAAGAAGTTGAACGAAGGATAGTGGAAATTTGGAAGGTAGTTCTACACAAGGTAGGGTTAGTGGGCAAAAGCGCAAGAATATGATTGATAATGATAACGTCAATGATGAACCAACCAATAACATTGCGCCACCGTGGTCTAGAAGGTCCATTTTGTTTGATTTGCCGTACTGGAAGTTTGTTGAGCTACGACATAATATTGATGTGATGCATACTGAAAAAAATGTCATTGAACACTTACTGAACATATTGTTGAATGTCTCTATGAAAACAAAGGATGGTGAGAATGCTCGAAAAGATATGGAAGACATGGGAACTCATAAGAGATATTGGTTGAGCCATGACAATGAAACGGGAAAAACTTCAATGCCAAAAGCATCTTTTGCCTTGACCAAGAAAGAAAAAAAAGTATTTATGGATACACTAAAAGAGTTGAAATTGCCGAGTGGATTTTCATCCAAGTTGAGTAATTGCGTTCTTGGCAATCCCCTGGAGCTAAGAGGACTAAAGTCACATGATTACCATGTCATTATGCAACATTTACTTACAGTTTTGCTTAGACATGTTTTTCGTGACAAGAAGGATAAAGATTTAAGAATTGCTATTCAAAGAATTAGCTTATTCTTTAATATCTTATGTGCTAAAGTGATCAACAAAACAGATCTTCAGTTGGCACACAAAGGTGTGATTGAGGCAATGTGTGTCCTTGAAAAGGAGTTTCCGCCTTCATTCTTTGTTATAAGTGTGCATTGCATGGCTCATCTAACCGAGGAAGCGATGCTTGGTGGTCCAGTTCGATATCGATGGATGTATCCCTTTGAGCGGTAAATAAATTTTCTAATTTTAGTGCACGTCATCACGTTATCTTATTATATTATAGACTAATTTATCCTTTTATTTATGATTGATAGGTTAATGAAACGATACAAAGACTATACTAAAAATTTCAGATACATGGAAGGATCAATAGCAGAATCATACCTTGTAGATGAATCTGTTACATACTGCATGGAGTATATGAGAAAGCCACGGTTCGGAACTCACAAACACAGTCAAGAGGAGTGGCTTGATGTAGATGATGAGTATGTCGATGAAAAGCCATTGGATAAAGGAAGAAACTATATGCAAAATAATGTACAATTTAAACAAGCTCGAAGATGGGTTTTCAATGCACTTGCTGATTCGAGTGATTGGGAAGAGTAAGATATATAATATTTTAGTCTTTTTTTATAACTAGAAATATAGAATTATGATAATATGGTAACTTGTGCAGAAAATACAATGAATATTGCATGGAGTTGGCTACACAAAGTAAAAAAAAAGGGTCAAGGAAAAATGTTGAGAAAGCTACGGATTTTATTCCTTGGTTGTGTGATGAGGTATATTATAATGTGTATTTATTCATATATATATATATACATATAAAATTAATTTTTATTTTCCGATTTCAGTTCTAAGATGATTTGTTTTACAATGTAGTTGGAGAAGGCTGGGGAAACAAATACCACACTTTGGAGGTTAGCCAATGGTCCACAATTTTTGGCAACTCGATATCCAAAATATTGTGTAAATGGTTTCACATTTGCGACAAGTTCTTTGGATGAATGTTTGGTGACACAAGATAGTGGTGTCTCCATGGATGCCATTGCTAATTTTGTTGCTAGTAAGAAAGATAAGAGGCCAAAGGACCAACTAGTCAAATGGTATGGAGTTGTTAGAGACATACTGGTGCTAGACTACATTGATTTCAAAGAAACTGTCTTCTATTGTGATTGGGTCAAAGTGGAAGATAAGAAAAATGCATATAAGGTGGACCCAATTTGGAACCATGAGATGGTAAACTTGTCGAAGCTAAAAGACAAAAAAAGGTGGAAGAGGATCCATTCATTTTAGCTCAAGAAGCAAGTGGAGTATTTTATTCGAAAGATCAATCAAATGACGGGTGGCATGTAGTTCTACATACTCAAAGAGGCTTGAACACTAATGTCGATAAAAAGGAAATTCCCACTGTGTATCAAAGCATCTTGAAAGACAACCCCAACCTGAAGAGCTTACTGGAATTTTAATTGACTATGCTACAATATTTTTTGATGCATTTCTAATGCTATTTTAGTTATCCTCTTTGGTTGAGACCAAATATTTTGTCTTTTTTTCTTATTTAGACTTTTGAGTTGGGAAAGGGAAACTTTGTAGCTATGTATTCAGATTGGCTTTTCCAATGCTTTATAAAAAACTATTTGTGGTGATATGTTGTGGAATGAAATTATCTATAAATGTGGTGTATATAGTTGATTCTTATATCTTTTTGTTTGATAATGGTTAATATCTATAACTGTCTTCATTGATAGAGATGGATAGTACTCGCGGCAATGATCTCTCCACCATTGATGTCACCAGATCTACAAATGATGACATTGAAGTTAAACAAACCATACAGTTCAACGTCCACGGTTTAGCAGTTGGACATGGTGCTAGAAATTTCAATAAAAACATTGGAAAGCTTGTTGAAACCCTGGTGCCCATCAAATTCAAGGGTTGGCACCATGTTACTGACAACTACAAAGAGGATGTGTGGAATGGCCTCAAGGTGAGATTTTACATATTTGATTTTCATAATGTCTTATATTATTTTCAACTTATATCTCAATGGCTTATTTGCAGCGTGAATACGACATTCCAAATTATGTGAAAAGGAGTGTGCATTTGAAAATGCCTGAATATTATAGAAGGTTCAAAGCACATCTTAGGAAGAATTATTTGGATAAGTATCCTACCATTGAGGAACAAGAGAAGCATGTTCCAAATGGTGTAAGAGAGGAGGATTGGAAGGAGTTTGTTCGCCATGAGAGCACCCCTGAAGCGAAGGCAATTAGAGACCAAAATGCAAAAAACAAAAAGGCTTCAAAGTATGTATGGGGGGGTGGCCAAAAGAGTGCTGCAGAAGTAGAGTACGAAATGGTAATTGAGTTTCTAGCTACTAATACGATATTATATACCATTTAACTTTATAGGCTGAGACTAATCTTTCAAGTATATAGGTTGAGAAGAACCCTGATGGAGAACCAGTCACACGCACTGACATATGGATTGCCTGTCACACGGGAAAGGATGGAAAACCTACGCGTGGTTCTGAACAATATATGGTATGTGCCCAATGATGTCTTTTATACCCAATTCTTAATTTACTTTGTAGTTGTTTGAATATTATTTGTGTCCTGATTTATTTTATTTTTTCATTCTTTTGAAAGAACAAGTTAAAGCAAAAAAAGCTGCATTGCAAGAATCTTCAACTCAAGGTAACATTGACCTCACTATTGATGAGGATCCTCTAAGCCAAGTGTTTGGCCAAGAAGCGAGGGGACGTACTCGTTGTGTTGGAACCACTGTCTCTAAAAGGAAGTATGATGCTGCACTTCCCGCTCGTTCATTGCTATTGGAAAAAACATTGGAAGCCAAAAAAAGGGAAGAAAAATATGAAAGATTGGAAGAAAATGTTAGATGGATACGAGAGAGACTTGAAAGTGGAACTTATGTAAGACCATCAACAAGTGAGGGAATACAAGGAGTTGTTCAAAGAACTGAAGATACACCGTCATCCGGTGCACAATCGACAAGGCAACCAGATAATCCATTACCTCCATCTCCGTTACCACCATCTTCAGTACCTCCATCTCAATTACCACCATCTCCATTACCATCATCTTCTCAAGGTGTTGCGAGGTTTCCTTCTCCAAGCAATCCTGTTCCTTCAGTGTAAAGGAGATACAAAGTTTGTGATTGGGAAAGGAATGTCATTGCGATAGCATTAGAGGTTGTAGATCCTATCCATCAATTCTCTTGCGCTTGTCATGGATCATTGAACCCTACAACAGAGATCAGACTTTCCTTGTGCTTCAAATTCAAGACTGGGGTGAAACTTTACAAAAGTGATCCAAAAGGAGACAAGATGGGGGATTTGGACGTTGGTGATTTCTTCGTATGGTGTAGAACTCATGCGGAACTTGATGATTGATAGGGGCATCTGAGGTCTATATTTCTGAAATACAGTGGTGATGGACAAATTTCTGGGCAAGTGTTACTCTACAGGCATCCAGGGTTGCACTTAGGTGATGTACATGTCTTGAATGCAATATACGTCAAAATATAATTTATGTTCTTGCATACCTACTGCTAAACTAGTGATCGTTATCATGGATGACTAGTATGTTTCTTTTGTGGATTTTATTGTGAAAGGTGATGTGCAACTCACTTGTTACTTGGTTTGTTTATGCAGTGAACCATATGTTACCGAAGAGGAGTTGAAGCTGATGCTTCGAGGAGCAGAACTCAGTGGGGCTATAGAAGAGGAAGAACAGGTTGCACATGTGCACTTTTGGAGTTGTTATTAGATGTGTACCATATCCGTATTTTACTGTTTGAGAAAAAGGAACTTTTCCCGTCATTCTAATATTGTAGGGCTGTTTTGCAGGATATGATTGAAAACGTGTTAGAGATAAAAGATACTCATGTCAGGGAGGTGATGACGCCTTTGGTAGATGTAGTTGTTATTGACGCTAGTGCAACATTAAATGAGTTCCATGATCTGTGGGTAACTCATCAATATTTCCAGGTATAAGAAGCCATTTAGTAGTGTTAACAAAAAAAGCAGCTATTAAGTAAATTACTTGAACACCTCATGGGCTAAGAGTTTCGTGGACATTTTTAGGGTGCCTGTTTTTGAGCAGCGGATTGATAACATAGTACGTATTGCTTATGCAATGGATCTGTTAGATTATGTACCAAAGGTAAACTAATTTTCTCATTTTCTAATCACAACTTTATTTCTATAATGTTGGATTGGGTAACAATTTTCTGATGCCAACAGAGTTATTCTCTGTTTGATTTTGCAGGGTGAGATACTAGAAAGTTCTAAGGTGGGGGATATGGCACAGAAGCCTGCATATTTTGTACCTGGTAATTCTTAATAACAGAAACTTTGAAGCCATTTTATGTGTCAAATCCATTGCATTACTTTTCATTTATCATTTCTTAGTCTTGGAGAACTTACCAAACTGCCTATATAGTCACTTACCACTGGAAGGAGCCAATGAAACCAACAGAATTACTACTTTTTGATATTAAGTGACAAATTGTAAGAACATTAATGAGAAAATGTAAAGAAAAAATATGTCCAAAATTTTGCCTTGGTTAAGTTTTTGTCGAACATCTTGACTATTGCCCCAATTGGCTGGTCTGCAGTTTTTGCTAGAAAACCAAACAGGGTTGACGAGCCATCTACAAGATAAATGAGATACAGTTTAGAATAACTCAACATCCATCACCACTCAAACTATATTTTTGGAAGAAAAAACTAAAATGCAAGGTCACGCAAGGAACCTCGTGTCCAATATGACAAGATAATCAGATAGTTTAGTCAATCCGCTGTAAATCATGGCAGCACATTGAAGACTTGAACTTCTTGTAAAATGTTTGTTTCATTTGCTCTCATAGATTATGTTGAACAAAGAGTCCACTTTTGGCTCTGATTGTAACTCATGAGAGAAAACTGAATACAAGAGGGAACTAAAGTAACTGTGAATAGGTAATAGGCTTTGGTTAGATCAGGTCACTTTGAATGAAACTGCCACTCATGGAGCCATTTTTTGTGTTTCAGGTTTGTTATTATTCAAATTAGGCAGTTATAACATGTTGTCTTTGGTCATTTTCCTCGGATTTTCATAATATTTATGGTTATCTAAAGACTGAAGTTCAGTTTAGGAGACCAACATATTGCATCTATGTACTTCAGGTCCTATTTTAAAATTAAACTCATGCTTTTAGTTGAAATATATTAAACACGCATCATTTTGGAACCCTGAAGATTGAAATTATTGAATTGTAAAACTCATGACCATTGAAAGAATATCACTTGTAGTTATATCACATGAAGAGTTATCTTAGGTTGATTTTGGGTGTTTCAGGCATTGGGCGAATTTAGCTGGATTGGCAGGAATTTAATAACTACCAGCCCTCATTCTCTTTTTTAATAAATTATCATCTTTTTTAACCACCACACCCCCCCCCCCCCCCCAAAAAAAACGTTCTATGCTCATGAATGGATTTACATGTCAGCAAATATAAATTGCATTTCCTTATGTAAAAGGTGCACTCGTTTGTATGGAAACTTTTATTTTTGTAAAATTATGTTTGTGGGAGAGACTAGTTTTGCAACACTGTGCATTGCATTGAGATTCTGTATTTTCTCTAGGTCTAATTCTACATGTTCTTTAACTGCTCTGCACGACACTTGGTGTATGAAGGAATTAGCTCCATTGTTTTTAGTTTCCTCCATTTATGAGACTGCAGCAACCAGAATGATTGAAATTAGATTTCAAATCAAAATTGTGTATTTTTTATAGGCTCTATATTGCGTCATGCGAAAACTCCTTGTACAAAATGCAGTGGAACAAAAAATTTCAAAGAGAAATGTCATAGGTAATCTGGAAAATAATCCTAAAGCTTCAAATGTAGAAAGTACTGCTGACTCGAGTTGGAAAAGAAGTAATGTATTACAGCCCAAGGAAGCTCAATGTGTTCCAAGTTCGTGCATCATCAATTCTGTTGGTCGTGACAATGGAGGAGAAATAGAATCACTTAATCCTTCATCCAATATGTCTCTTGGGTATGTATGTACACTCTGACATTACAATGGTTATATGAATTACTATATGGGAATAGACATGTCAGTTTATATTGGAAGAAAAAAGAAAGTAATTATCACACAATTTTTTCAAAGCATATGAAGATATGAAAAACCTCCAGATAATGATGCTGAAATTTTGAAATTCACTCTTCATTAAATGCATGATAGGTGATCAAGTAGTACTAATTATTGAGAAATAATCATATAGTTTTGAAAAGAAAAGCCGGGTTCTTAGGTTATGTATCGGGATATCAAGTCTACATCCATAAATTCTGTTCCTTATTTTTATGTAATTATTTTATTATTGAAAATGTGTATGAATTAATCAAGACCTATTGATCTTGGAGATTGCAACACCATAAGTCTTATAATTTGTTCATATTCAAAACTCTTATATAATCTGTCAATCTCAAGTTCGTCGGGCTACAAGATCTTTAGTATAAGAACCTGCCAACCGATAATGCTAGCTAATTTCCCAACAGGTGCATTGGATAAGAAGAAACATCCTTTTGACATAAAACATCATCTTTTGACTTTATTATAATTCTGAAATGCTCCAGTTCTACCTGCATTACTGTATCAAGAGATAATAGAAGTGGATGTTTCTGGATTGAATATATGGTAGTATATCTGGGAGTTTTATTCATGAGCATCATATTCAGGAAAGGAGCATTGAGTAGCCCTAATTCAAAACTGGTCTTTCCCTTGAAAAGGCTGCAACAAACCCTGCTTCCTCTGTATCGGAGCCTCAAATTTCAAATACTGCCATGCCTGAAGATAAAGCAGCATGTGCATCAATGCAGAATAATGGACTGAATTTTGATGTGCAAATTAAGGAACCATATTCTTTCACTGGTAAAAAGGTATGTGCAATACTGACTATGCAGAATAATTTGCTTTCTAAGGGCATTTAGTAAAGTCGACTTGAGTATTCAAAGAGTAATCAGACTGCTCACCTAGGATCACTTTGTATACTTCTTGTCTAGGCCTTTGTACTTATAGTGGAGATGCCCGAGTGAAGGAGTACTAGATTGTTGCTGATTGTGTTGTTTTCTTTTTTGAGTTTTAAGTTTTTACTTGGGTGACTTTGGAACTGATCATGAACCAAACAAACAAAATTTGGTTGTATTATCAATTTGAACGTTATTCAAACTTTCATTATATGCTTTGTGCACACTTCTTGAATTTCCAGTTGAGATTGATGTTATTAATCATCAATCAAAGTTTTTTTTTTAGGGTGATTAAATTTTGACATGACTTGTAAATGAAATCGGAAACTCAGTGACTATCAAATTGATCGGCTTGATTGGGAGACCCATCTGGTGGCATTGTTTCTTTTCAAACTCCTTGCTCCAACATGGTATTGGAACTCATGCAAGGATCAATCCTTACTCCCCCATATGATGATTTGCATGTGTTCAAGTCTGAAGGTAATGTTTTCACTACACTTTTCATTTCTATTATTAACTAGTTTCTCAACTTATTCACCATTATAGCTTATTAGCTGCATTGACCTCTGTTGTAGGTTATCACTGAAAATATTGAAAGTTATAGGAAAGCAGGGGAGAAGCTTGGGGCGAAAAGGAAACATTTGTTCTGGACACCATGTGCTGTGTATTGTATTGATCGAATGCTTGAAGATTTTGGACATATTAAATGGGTGGGAGAGTGCTTGGACAAAGGAAAGAAAATTACCAAATTCACTTACCATCGTGCCTGGTTGTTGAATCTTATGAAGAATTGCAGACCCACTGTAACCCACTGTAAGAATTGCTCCTTCATTAATGTCAAACTACATGGTCTAACAATTACTAGTAAGAATTGGTCGAAATACACTTTGATGTACATTACATTAGTTTTGACTAGTTCTTATTTCTGTATCATTTTCTCTGCAGGCACTCAGATTATACGGGAGTTATAATGTGGTAGTTACAGGAATAATAATTACAAACAGCCCTCAGTGCCACCTGAAGTTTGATAATTGCATTGGCGTTCAGGTCTTCAATATGAATGTTTTGTCACCAGGAGACAGCCTCAACATGGATGGTATCCATCTCGAGAACTCCAAAGAAGTGCTGATTCATCACACCAACCTCGCTTGTGGTAAATTCAACTCTAAAGGTTATTTTATTCTTTTCGGCAGCTCCCTTGCTTTCGGCCAATTACTGGTAGAGACATGCATGCATCCCTTACACAATCACCTTATAATTAGGAATAACTATTTCTAAAACTGTTAATACAATTTCTAAAGTAATTTCATGCAGGAATTTGTTTGTGGTCTGTCTACTGAGCAGCGTTAATACAATTCAGATGTAAGTGGTCTGTCTACTGAGCAGCGTAAGAGGCTAACCATCGCAGTAGAGCTTGTCTCCAATCCGTCGATAATATTCATGGATGAACCAACATCAGGTTTAGATGCTCGAGCGGCAGCTATTGTTATGCTGCAGTAAAGAATGTTGTTGGCACAGGAAGGACAACAGTTTGCACTATCCATCAGCCAAGTATCGACATATTTGAGGCATTTGATGAGGTAATTGCAACACTTACCAGTGAATTATATTCATGGCAACACTTTTCAAATGTTATGATACATATCAAGTGTTATTACATCTTCAGATGGATGGCATGTGATCCATTAGCCTGGGGTTGGAAATGGTTGCTTTTACTGCTGGTTATGATTTGTGGAAGATTGGTTTTTGGTTGGGGAATTATGTTTTATAGTGGCATTTGGAATTCTGTTTCATAGATTATGGTGTATTCTAGCTCTGTAGTTCAGAATAACTTGCAATATGGAATTCATCCGTGGATCCTATTTTTCATGGTTTCCCAAACTTAATAATCCAACATAGGTTAGATTTAAAGCTCTATCTTTTCCATGTTTTATGATGTATCTTTGGTAGCATTATCCAAACATAATGTAGATTACATGGATCCTTCTCTTCAAAGTTTTATAAATGTGACATATATCTCTTCTCTTCATGTTTATTAACTTAGCCTTTTTCTACTTTCCACATTATCTGAAATTTTTTTGTCGAGCTACTTCAATATTTTTGTGTTCCCAAGTAACGGGAGCTGAAATTTATTTTGACAATATCTATTACTTGTTTTGTGTATCTAATAGTTTTTTTATTTATGTCTCTTACAATTACTATATATTTCTTTAAATACACTGTAGCTCATAATCGAATGAACAGGTTGTTTCCGATAAGCAACTGGTGAACAGCTGCAAAAGGAAGGTTGTTTCGGAGATGCAGTGTGTTGCTCGCTGTCACGACAAAATTCCAGCATTTCTTGGATGGAAGGGCAGAGCACTCTGTCGCAAAATTCCAGCATTTCGCGGTTTAGGCAGAGCACTCTGTCGCAAAACAGAGTGCCATTCTGTTGCTGCGCTGTGTTGCTGTTGCTGCGCTGCTTTGCTGTTGCTGCTGGGTTTGCTGCTGCTGTTGCTGCTGGGACACATTGCTGCTTTGTCGCAGCGTTGACATGCTGAGATGTGGCGACATCTGGGCAGTCCGGTGTAACTTGATTTGTCGCAGAAACGCGCGTGTGCTGCGTGTTCTACGGTTGAGAGATTGATGCGTGTTCTACGCGCGTCTGCTGTTCTCCAAGTCATTCCATATGTGAAGGTTAGTGTCCATAGTATTTATTTGAAATAATTTAGACAACAACCAAAACTTATATCAATAGAGGCCACACTAATTAGCTTGTGTTGTGCTGTGCTGTGCTGGACTCACTCACTTCCACAAACAACAACCAAAACTTATATAAATAGAGGCCACAGATGTAACCCCATACTACTCATGTTTCATGGACAAAAATCCCTACTTTCCTACCATTACCAATCAATGGTGGAACCCATGCATCCTGGTTTACTACTACCCTGATCTTCTGATGTTTGCTCTTTTGTTTTTGGTCCCCTCTCTCATCGATCTGTTGCATATATAAATCATATAGTAGCCTATTTGGTGGTGAATGCCACCAATTGAACTGAACTTCTAGGTTTGTATTCGTTGTTTTCAGGACTACATTTCCTATTTCAAGTATTCGACGAAAATCAATAACAAGTTTTCTAATTTATTCTGATGATGAAATAGAAATGGTAGCCTGAACAACAGAATGGGAGTTAGTTAGTGTGGAACTCAATAATCTGACTTGCATTTGTAGAATATGTGATCTTCCTCCAATTCAATTCAATGAAAGTAACTGTTGTTTTAATGAGTAGGAAAAATGACCCTTTCCACATGGTTGGTATGGCTAATGAATTGTGCTTGTCCATAAATACATACATACATGGCTGGCTGGTTCTCATGATGTCCAATTGTCTATTCTTTGCTAGTTGTCAAATTTCACAAGCTATTACAACTCTCTCTACTTGTGGCTGTGGAGAAGCAACACACCTATTGCTCCCATGTGCATTATCAGAATCATATTATGCATTAATTGGGAAACTGAAGCATGAGTAAACACTACTCAGTTTATTTATTACTTTGAATAAATTTTTCCCTCGTGTTTAACGTATGAACAATGCTTTTTTTTTATTTATGAAAATATATCGCATAATATTATAAATATGATGAACAATGCTTCGCGTATGATTATTGCATAATATTATAATTATGAAAACATATCGCATAATAAATATTTCCCTCGTGTTTAACTTATGAACAATGCTTCACGTAGAGGAGCTTTATTCAGAAACTTGTCCTTCTACTCCTAAAAGGGAAGGAATCCTAAAATTTATCTAGGAAGTTATATGGTGTAACATAATTAATTTTTAGTTTAAAAAAATGTTGACAATGTATTCTTCTCTCTGGAATCCGGATTTATTGGTTGGTGCTGGAAACAAAAAATAGAAGTGACCTAAGGATTATCTGCAACACACTACATATATATTTTGAAACTCTCTACTTAGCATATATATATTTTGAATTTTTTTTAGGAGCATATAATCTGGTCTAGTAGAATTTTTTTTCAGCATGAAACCTATATGTTGTTGATGATGATACTTCTACTTGTGCTTTTGCTACAACTTATTGTTACACCCAGGTCCAGATCATATGCAATAAAGTACTTAAAGAGTATCTATGTTGTCTTGTTTCAATAACTGTGCAATTATAGGTCATGTTTGTCTGTCATTGGTTTATTATCAATCTTTATAGGTCATGTTTGTCTGTCATTAAGTACTGACTAATTTTTATACTGCAGGGCTCTGAAGGTCTGAGCCAGTACGGGCAGCGCAGTATGTTGGACAGGAGAATGCTCATACATTGCTTGTTTCTGGGGTGCAAAGTGTGTCGTTGTATCAACCATCACCGGTGCCATATACAAGCAACTACCAGGTGCTGCATTCTCATCATTTTCAGTATATTGAACAAGCAACTACCGAAAGAAATGGGGCCTGTTCCTAAGGGCATCAATGTATTTTCTTACATGATAACTAGGGCGATTTGTATTGTTGGAAAAAACATAGAGAAATTCTTTTGTTTTAGATGCGAGCGAAACCTGATATAACAAGCTATGTTCCATTTGTTCAGGTTAATCCTGTTATTGTACATTAATTAATGCTATTTGTTTACATGTTTTTGTTTGGCGTCAAAACATGACAAGTTCATTTTTACGGTTGATTTAGTATTTATCTAGCATATAGTTTGGTGGTTCTTATTCGTGTCGGAGGCATGACACAAACTATAGTAAGGACTGATTTTGCAGGTGCCACGGCTGTGATTTTGCTGCAGCAGCAAAAAAAAAATATAAATTTTTTTTTCGATTATATTAACTTGCAACGGTTTTACACCGTTGCAACAAAACAGATTTCTTTTTTTTTTTGAATTTTGTTTTAATTGCCAACGGTTTCACACCGTAGTTCCATATTGCTACGCCTAACAACCGTTGCTAGTACCGTTGCCACGGTTTAATTTACACTATTTAGCCACGGTTTATAACCGTTGCCAACGTTAGCCACGGCTAATAACCGTTGCTACTTTTAGACACGGTTTAACACCGTTGCAAATACATGTGCATAGCCACGGTTCAAAACCGTTGCAAAGGTTAGCCACGGCTATAAACCGTTGCTACTTTTAGACACGGTTTAAAACCGTTGCAAATATATAAACTTAGCCACGGTTAAAAACCGTTGCCATAGTTAGCCACGGCTATAAACCGTAGCTATCTAGTTAGACACGGTTTATAACCGTTGCGAATATTTACACTTAGTAACGGCTTAGAACCGTTGCTAATTTATCCACGGTTTAAAACCGTTGCTAGGTTTATTGCAACGGTTTATAACCGTTGCTAATTTCTGCAAATAACGCCCCCCCTCCGCCCATAAAACCGTTGCTACAATGTTTAGCAACGGTTTTTAGCCGTGACAAAAAATTTTGCGACGCCCTTGTAGTCCACGGCTCTTAGCCGTGGCAATGTCTTACGCCCACGGTATAAAACCGTGGCTAATGGGGGTTTTTGGTGTAGTGAATGCACAATAGTCAGTAAAAGCTCTCATTCACATTCAATAGATTACAATGGGGAGGAACGTTCGGAAGGACGTTGCTCAAGACTAGTTCGATGCTATCGATCGATGGAAATACAAGTTTGAAGTTGAAAAGCAATGCAAAGAAAACAATAAAAATGCTAGCGGTACAGTCTGGCCCGACTATGCAATGGAGGCAACACGTCCTCACAGTCAAGAGCTCAAACCTTCCCCCTATAATATAGATGCTAAGCATTTGGGCACTTTTCAAAAGGGAACATTGAGTTTTGAGACCATTAGGAAAGTCTTGAAAGGCCTCTGACCTTGGTTTTACCTGACCAACAGTACTAGTCCTGACAGCAGTGAAGGGCTGGATGTTGAAGATAATCCAACACATATGAATGATGGAAATGACATGATTGAACCAGATGTTCAGACCTTTTCAGGAGTTGATATGTATCCAAGAGCTGAGCCGGTATCATCGGCAAATGCGGAATCTGAAGATGAGTCACCCCACTTATCAGTACCTAACCCCGACGACCCTCTTTCTGAGAATCTTCTTGAGGTAAGCTCTCCTACCATACCTTGACATACTAATGCCATGGATACATCTACAGGTTATGTTATACCTTTTAGACACAATCGTGACAAGCCACCAAATCAAAACTCTCCGGACATAGAAGAAAGACGATCTAAGTATCTGATAGCCAACTATGTGTCTATGTAACGACCCGATCCACTGAGTACTACATTGTCCGCTTTGGGCCCAAGGCCCGCACGGCTTTAAGACGCGTAGTACTTTGTAAATCCAAACTCGTACATATATAGCACATCCCCTTCCCTCACCTAGGCGATGTGGGACTATAATCTCCCCTTGGTAGCTCGCCCAACCCCTATTGGGATCCACGGGCCTGTTGGGCTTCGCCATCACGGGCCTTTCCGTCACCCTCCCTCTCAAGTTCGCCCACACAAGGGTATTATAGTCTACTCAAAGGTTATCCGAACCTCTCAGAGCATTTGCACATACACTTTCCTCGTGTAATATTCCTAGTAGCGTTGAAGAAGCCTTATCAGATCCAAATGGGCTCAAGCTATAAAGGAAGATTTGGAGGCTCTAAAGAAAATAAAACATGGGCATTAGTTGTACTACCCGACTGAAAGAAAACAGTGGGGTGCAAGTGGATTTTATCCATTAAATACAAAGCGGATGGGTCCATCGATCGATACAACGCAAGGCTGGTGGGAAAGGGGTATACACAAACATAAGGCATATATTATCAGGAAACTTTCTCACCTGTAGCCAACCTAAATACTGTTAGAGTTCTGTTATCTCTTGCAGCAAATTTAGATTGGCCATTGCACCACCTTGGCCTAAAAAATGCCTTCCTCCATGGTGATCTTGAGGAGGAGGTTTACATGGAAATTCCACCAGGATACACTGCTTCCTCAAAAGGCAAAGATTGCATGTAAGCTACAATGAGAATTGTACGGATTAAAACAATCACCTCGGGCATGGTTTGGTCGGTTTAGTTCGGTGATGAGAAACTATGGCTTTCAACAAAGCAATTCGGATCATACACTTTTCCTAAAACATCGATTGGGAAAGGTGATAGCTCTAATAGTCTATGTAGACGACATGATTATTACAGGGAATGGCACAGAAGAAATCTCTAGACTCCAAGAGCAATTGTCAACCGAATTTGAATGAAGAACCTGGGAGGGCTTAAGTATTTTCTTGGGATTGAAGTAGCTAGGTCAAGACAAGGCATATTTCTTTCTCAAAGAAAATATGTACTAGACTTGCTGTCAGAAGTAGGATTATTGGAGTGTGAACCAGCTGATACTCCAATTGTTCCAAATCATAAACTTGGAGAATATACAGATCAGATGCCAACGGACAAAGAGAGGTATCAACGGTTAGTCGGTAAGCTTATCTATATATCTTATACTCGCCCAGATATTGCTTACGTTGTAAGTGTAGTGAGTCAGTTCATGCATTGTCCTAGTGAAGACCATATGGATGTTGTAATTCAGATTCTTCGTTATTTGAAGTCCTCTCCTGGAAAAGGGCTTATGTTCTCAAAGAATAATCATTTGAATGTTGATGGCTACACAGACGCTAACTGGGCAGGAAATATTTCTAATAGGAAATCCACATCAGGCTACTCTACATTTGTAGGAGGCAATCTTGTTACATGGAGAAGCAAGAAGCAAAAAGTAGTGGCATTATCTAGCGCTGAAGCTGAATCTTGAGGAATGGCTAAGGGTTAGTGCGAACTTCTTTGGCTTAGAAGGTTGCTAGCTGAGATTGGCTTTGCTCCTAGCTCTAAAATGAACTTGTTTTGTGATAACAAGGTAACCATTGACATCTCCCACAATCCTGTCCAGCATGATCGCACCAAGCACGTTGAGGTGGATCAACATTTTATCAAACAGAACCTTGAAGAAAAAATTATTCAGTTCCCATTTGTCAAATCAGAAGATCAGTTGGCAGATATACTCACGAAGGCAGTGTCCACAAGGAACTTCTACGACTCACTTGACAAGTTGGGCATAAGAGATATCTATGCACCAACTTGAGGGGGAGCGTTGGCGTGAGTTGTTAGAATAGAGAACTTATAGGAATCTTTTTTAATGTAAAATCCCATACTTCAAGGGTCGACCACAATTTCAGCCATAGATGTTGTATTGCCTAGAATAGCTCCCTAAAATTCCTCTCAATATTTATATATCATTGTATTCTGTTTTGAGGAAAAACATACGAAAAGAAAATCCTTCCATTGCAACAACTTATGTTGTGGGATTACTATGCAGATTTACCAGTAGACCTAGTATAAAACATTGGCATGCTATTAAAATGGTCATGAGGTACCTAAAGAGGACTAAGAACCTCAGATTACACTATCAGAAGTTTTCCGTTGTCCTTGAAGGATATAGTGATGTTGATTGGAACACCCTCTCAGATGACTCCAAAGCCAATAGTGGCTATATTTTCATTATAGTTGGTGGAGCTATTTCTTGGAAATCAAAGAAACAGACTATTTTGGCATAGTCCATGATGGAGTTAGAGATGATAGCACTATCCACAACTAGTGAGGAAGCAGGTTGGTTAAGAAACCTGCTAGCAAAGATCTCTCTATGGGAAAAACCGATACCAACTGTCTTGATCCATTGTGATAGTACCGTGGCTATTGTAAAGATACAGAACCGTTATTATAACGGCAAGAGATGACAAATACGCCGTAAGCACAGTACGGTTAGAGAGTTTCTATCTACTAGAGCTGTTAGAGTGGATCATGTACGGACTGATGAGAACTTGGTTGATCCTTTGACGAAAGGATTAGCTAGAGACAAGGTTTTCAAAACCTCGAAAGGAATGAGACTTATTCCCTTAGATTGATGAGTTATTCGTGATGGTAACCCAACCTATAGACTGGAGATCCCAAGAAATAGGTTCAATGGGTAATAACAAGTCGTGAATGATATGAAGTGAATCATGCTGACCTTATAGTAATTCCATTCCTAGATTGAAGCATGAGTTCCTGAAGCGATAGTAGGATGAGTTAAAAACTCTTAATGAGATCTATACTCTATGTGGAGTGGAGTACCTAGCTACAGGAGTACTCTTGACAGACTCACCTAAGTGATCGTGGAAGTATAGTTGCTTCCTATGGAATTTGTGAGCAAAATTCCTAGAGCCTTCACTATACTGGGATATACATGCATGGCCTTAAAGCACGAGCTTTTTAGACTTCACCCTGGTAAGGTTGTGCGTGTAATGTTGTTAGAGATAGAGTTCAAAACTACGAGTTACTCTAGTATAATCTAAATCATGAACACTACGTAAGAGTTCAAGTTGAAAGACATTTTTTATTTATGCACAATCTTATATTTATAGATTGCTCGATGAAGAAATGTTTTTTTTTAATTCAAGTGGGGGATTGTTGAAACATTAGTTTGAATTAAAAAACAATGGTTTCTTAATTTTTGAAACTCTCCCTATATTGTTTAGTCCCATATCCTCTATGTAATTCACTGTGGAGGAGTTAATAAGGATAGTGTTTGAACTTGGGCTTGGACCCTTAGGGGTACCCACTTTAGTGAAAGAGGGAAGAGTAAGACCAATGTTGGTCCACTCCACACGCGTGCGTTGCCGCCGTTCGGTCGGTCGAGCTGAGTCGGGTCGAATAGAGATGAAAAATTTTTTGTTGCTGAAATTTTATTTGAAAAAATAAAATAAAATATCTTTACTTGCTGCAGATAACAAGACTGAGTCAGGGGAGACCCAATCTTTTCTCCCCACGTTCCCCACGTTTTTCCCTGATTTTCTCCATGATTTCCGCTGCCTTTTAAGGCATGTTTTCTCTCAGAAAAGATTTTCTACGAGCCTATAAATACTTGCTCTCTCTCAGTTAAAAAAATATATCAAAAACATTTATTGTTATCTTCATTTTTCAGAGAGTTTTAGTTTTGTAAAAACAGCAATAGTTTCCAGAGTTTCAAAAAACAGTCTATTTCAGAGTTTTGTTTTTTGTAAATAGTTCATATTTCAAAGAGTGTTTTTACTCATTGTTTTTCGTGATTCCAAGAAAAAGAAAGTAAAGAGTGAATAGATTTTCGTTCGTTAACAGTGCATGTGATTGAACGAGACAGATACAGAATTTTGGGCTATTTTATCCTGGGGACGACGAACCTATCAAACTGCTTGCACAATCTTGGGTAGAGCCGTGAATGTCTCAAAAAGAGCGACCTAGTCCGTGACTCAACCCAAGAAAATCGGTAACTTTATTCCTGTTTTAATTTGCAGCAATTATATTTCCAACACATGCATTTAATTGCAAACAAAGTAAGAACAACCTCCACGGAAGAGGATCCTCCACCAACAAGATTTCCATTAAATAGATAGAGATTCTCCTGAGTTGGAAATCCTTTCAACTTGAACATCTGCAACAGTTGATGGAACTGTCCATGCATATCACCACAGACAGTAATGCATCTACCTTGTGGAATTTGTACATCAACCAAAGAAGGCAAATCCTGAAACATGTTCATTGCCTGCACTAGTATTTCATAAGCAAATCTTTTATGCAAGAAACACTTGTTCCCATTCTCGAAGTCGTCCATCATCTTCCTCAGAAACTCAAGAGTTACCTGATCTCCTTCATCAATCCTTGCACCACAGTATTCAGGTTTGACTTCATCAAGTAAGACCGATTCTTGAATTACATCCTTCAACCAAATTTGCATGTAGATGATCATGACTGATTCTCAGAACCTCTCAAAAATCTTGCAAGGACTTGTTCATATTTCGTTTGCCTCTGAGTCTATAATGTGCAAGACCTCTCAAGAAATAGTAACTCTCCAATGATGACGACGACCTTCTTTGTTGTTACTACTATGGAATTTGATCGCCATTGTAGCATCGTGTACAACATCGCTGAAGTGCTTCAAATTTAGGTGGAGGAGAGCCCGTTTGTACCAGCAAACTGTGATTTTGCCATCTAATTTAAGTGTCGCATTGTAGAATTGCATAGCTTCCATGTATTTCTTGCAACCATAAGCTTGGTCACCCAACACCTTCAGCTCTGAATGTGATTCCATATTTTGATTATAAAATTTATTTTCGAGATTTTGTCAAATTTATAGTAAGTGGGACTTTCTAATTACAGATACTTTCGCACTTTCTAATTTGGGAAAAGATTTCTAATTATGGATACTTTCCTGATAATGAAGGAACCGGTGGGTACTTTCCAATTTGGGTGTTGTTCGGTTTCTGTGTTTTTATTGGCACTTCATTATTTCCGCTGAAAAACATCACCAATCCTTTACTTTTTGAAGGATCCCACCACATTTTTTGAGAACACCACCAATATAAATAAATAAATCCCTTTCTTCTCCTCTCTCCCTTTTTTCTCCATCAACCTCACCACCACTACCACCACCACCACCACCACGCCACAGGGTGAAAAAAAATAGAGGAGTCTACCGCCACATCTCCTCCTCCCTTCATCTTCCTCTTCTTCTTCTTCTTCTCCTTATTATTATTATTCTCCTTCTTCTTCAATCACCACCACCACTACCACCACCACGCCACAGGGAGAAAAAAAACAAGGAAGAGGCCACCACCACTTCTCCTTCTCATCCTATTCCTCAAAGAGAAAAAAAATTTGCCCTCGCGGCGGTTCTGAGAGTGGGGAACCCACACTCGTATGAACAGCCGCGAGGGCAAAGATAAAAAAAAAAAAAAAAAAAAAAAAAAGGAGGCCACCGCCACCCCCTCATCCTCCCCTTCACCACCACCATGCCATAGGGAGAAGAAGAAAAAAAAAAACCGATATAAAGAAGAAGATGGGAAGAGGTGGGATGAAAGGAGGAGGAGGAATGGTGGCGATGGTGGGGTTGATAGATAAGAGAGGGAGAGTGGATACGAGGGATTAGGGTTTTTTTATATACTGGTGGTGTCATTTAGGAGATCCCAAAAAATGTGGGTGGTGGTCTCCATCAGAAGAAGTGGTGGTGTTATTTAGCAGGGGCCAATTTTGAAACATTGCAATAAAAAATGGGAATCTATTGCTGTTAGGGAATTACCAATTGAAATTGAGGGTTTAAATGCAAGAATAGTGTCTTTGCGACAATAAATTGCTATATTAGAAGATGAATTGTGTGAAAGACAACTAAGGCTTGAAAAAAGACTTGCATAAGTACACAGTGAGAAAGAAGAAGGATGTGCAACTACTGAGCTAAGCTGACTAAATGCATTGTAGAATATAGTAGCTAGCGTATACGTTATTTGAAGGCCATTAAAGATCAAGTTGATAACGCTATAGCAGAAATTCGATATTGAAATGTAATATTTTTGTAGATCAAATTTCATTTTCTTGTTGTAATTTACATTCATGTGTTTCACCTACGTTTCTTTAAGTTAATTGAGCTTACTTTATAAATCACCAAAAATCTAAGGTTGAAAGTATTTACACACATCTGAGTAAAAAAAAAAAATGCTATTGAAAGAGTAAAGTACATTAATTAATAAATCATAGGAAATGTCTAATGTTGAAAGTGCATCATCCACTTTTAATATCCAAATTATAAGTTGTGTTACCGAAACTTTGTTGAGAATCATACATTTGATAAGAAAATCCTAACCTTGAACAGGCCCAAAGTTGGTATTAGTTAATAGATCCATGGACAAGGTTGCCTTCATCATATTATATGCAACTATGGAGTCAGGTTCATTAAGTTGTGGGCCCTGATCCCTAAAACGTGGTGCAAATGGCCTATCAGCATACTTGATTAAAGGTTTGATTACAATAACCAAATTAAGATCAATATATTTAACAAAAATATTTATTTAAAAAAAAAAAGAAAAAAAATCTATGATATGTACTATGTCGTGCATATGCATTTAACCTCAATGCCATCAACTCATTTTGCAAATCAATGGAATGTGCCTTCAAATAGTTGTTATGTTCTTTGAGCAAATTGATTTCTTCTTCTTTTTGCATGTACATGTCATGCATTTGTTGAGTGATATCAAGAAAATCCTCCTCTTATTTTTTGAGAGAAGTCTTGTATAAGCCACATAAAGTCTTTCGTTATATCTAAGCAATATAATTAAAAAACAAAAAAACTTGAAAAAAAAACTAATAATGAGAAACTCTATATTTTATATTAACATTTAGTTAATATTATACAAGAACATACCTTGCTTAGGCTTCAAACATTTGGAAGTTCATCTAAGCTATTAGGTTTCTCTAGCAGCATCACTTGAAGCTCTCCATCAACATCTATATACTTGATATTCCATTGACTATACATATCATCATCTTCATCCTAAACTGCATATGACTGAAGATTTGCATCCCTTGGTCTGGCCTCGAGTAGTCTGAAGATTTGCATCCCTTAGTCTGGCCTCAAGTAGTCGAAAGCATGGGTCATTAAGCAACCTTGTTGCTCTTATGAACTCCACATTGCACCATGATTTGAGAAGGAGTTTTGGTGGGAAGGCATGAAACGAGATGTTGGGGACTATGTCTCTCACTGTTTCACTTGTCAGCAAGTGAAAGCGGCACACCAGCGGCCGTCTAGTTTATTGCAGCCTCTAGATATACCCATGTGGAAGTGGGAACACATTTCGATGGATTTTGTTGATGGGTTACCTAGATCTCGGAGGGGTAATGAGTCCATTTGGGTTATTGTTGACCGTTTGACTAAGTGTGCACATTTTATCCCCATTGGTGCATCTCGAAATACTGACAAGTTAGCTGCTATGTATATCCGAGAAGTGGTAAGGTTGCATGGGGTTCCTATTACCATTGTTTCAGATAGAGATCCATTGTTTACATCTGCATTTTGGGAAAGTTTTCAACGTGCTATGGGTACTACCTTGGCTATGAGCACAGCGTATCATCCACAGACTGACGGGCAGACTGAGCGGGTAAATCAAATTTTAGAGGATATGTTGCGAGCTTGCATCATGGATTTTGGTGGTAGTTGGGAGGATCACTTACCGTTGGTGGAGTTCTCGTACAATAATAGTTAGCAATCGAGCATTGGTATGGCACCCTTTGAGGCTTTGTATGGTAGGCCTTGTAGATCTCCTAGTTGTTGGGCAGAGGTAGGTGATACCGTATTGTTGGGACCAGAGATTGTTAGGGAGACTGCAGGGAAGATTGCAATTATTCGAGGAAGGATAAAAACTGCCCAGAGTAGACAGAAAAGCTATGCAGATCAAAAGCGCAAGAATGTAGTGTTTGCGGTTGGTGATTTAGTTTTCCTTAAGGTGTCTCCCATGCGAGGTGTGATGAGATTTGGCAAGAAAGGAAAGTTGAGCCCGCGGTATATTGGGCCATTCGAGATTGTCGGATGTGTTGGTCGCTTAGCTTACAAGCTTGCGTTGCCGCCCAGTTTGTCGATGATTCATGATGTCTTTCATGTCTCGATGCTGAGAAAATGTGTGAAAGACCCAACTCATATTGTTCAACCTACAACTATTGAACTGAATGAGGATTTGACCTATACAGTTGGGCTGGTGAGGATAATTGATCGTGACGTGAAACAACTACGACGTAAGAAAGTCAACTTGGTCAAAGTTCAATGGAGTGAAAAGAAGAACGATGTCACCTGGGAGCTGGAGGACAAAGTAAAGCGTATGCACCCAGAATTATTCGCCTAATCCTTATCCTACCGAATCTCGGGACGAGATTCTTTTAAGGTGTGTATATTGTAATACCCGCCAAATTCACTTACTAATATACTTGCATTATTTTAGAAGTTAATAATATTTATTGGTAGTAATTATTAGTTGATAATAATTACAAGTAATAATAGTTTATGATTTTTTATTTCAAACTTAGGTTTAGACTAGTGGTGGGTAAGAGATAAAGGGTGGGTGTGTTTAGCCAAAGAAACCCTAAAATCTTCCTTTAAAGATACAACCCTAGTTTATTTTTTCTCTTTGCACACACACACCCAAAAGAAAAAG
The DNA here is from genome assembly GCA_003290165.1 of Berberis thunbergii. Classification (NCBI taxonomy): domain Eukaryota; kingdom Viridiplantae; phylum Streptophyta; class Magnoliopsida; order Ranunculales; family Berberidaceae; genus Berberis; species Berberis thunbergii. The sequence continues at coordinate 105,626 of QNQO01002070.1, read as the reverse complement.
AAAAAAAAAAAAAAAAACTGCGTTGAAAATGGGAGGAGCTTGAAAAGAAGAAGTTTGAAATCTTGCAAAGAAAAGTACTGGTGAGTTAAACTCTACTTTTCAATTTATATTATCGAGATGTACGAACCCTATTTTTTTTTTTTTTGGCTTTGTTTTTAGTTTTTTTATTTGCTGTATTTTTGTTTTGGGTGATTTGACGTATGGAAGAGAAAGGATTGAGAAAGGAAATTTTTTTTCTTTTCTTCATTCTCTTTTAGTGATAGTGATTGGCCTCTTTATTTTTTTTTTAAAGATGATGTGACATGAGAATGAGAAGGATTTATTATACTGTTATAGTTATGTGAATAACAACATGGGTTTTTAGAAATTCTGTCACATCACAGAGGTTTCATTATAGGGGTTTCATTATATTGGGTTTTCAGAAATTCTAATTGGGTTTAGAAATTCAAATCACATGGGTTTTTTTTTGAAATTCTATCACATCACAGAGGTTTCATTATATGGGTTTCATTATATTGGGTTTTCAGAAATTCTAATTGGGTTTCAAAAAGTCAAATCACATGGGTTTCCTCGCCAGTTAAACATTTGGTTTCATTTTTGTTACAGTGTTTGTTTTCATTTCTTTGTTTTGTTGTTAGAGTTTTGTGTCTGACAGTTTCAGTGTTCGTTCCATTTTTTTTTTTTTTTTTTTACAGTGTCTGACGCATATGTGGTTTTTTTAGTGATGGGTGGTTTTCACATGTGGTGTAGTCATTGATCATAACCTATTGTTGTGTTAAAACAGTAGTTATTCTTATCAATGGTTGTAATTTTGATAAGAATGAATTTTATACTCATTGTGAGGTTATTTAGTCTAATTATTTGGTCTCGAATCGATTTGGAAAAGTAATGACTCAAATAAAAAAAAACTTGGTAAATGTTCTTTTTCCACAACTCCGAAAAAAAAAATTGTGAAAAGAAAAAAAACTTTTGTATACAGACTTGCTTGTATACGTATGATATTATTATGAGTATGCAGACTTGCTTGCATATCAGTGCACCGTTCTATGTGAGTTCGGTTGTACGTGTAGAATGTTTGTCAGTGATCGAACTTCGGGTGAGATGACATGTTCCTGGAGGTGGCACCCCACTTGGAACATGTACGCTCCGAATGGTTTCGATGGCAAGGGCGGCACACTTGGGTGAGGTGTGTTCGGTGCACCGTTCCATGTGTGTTCGGTTGTACGTGTAGATTTAGGAAGAATGCTTGCCATGGATCGAACTTCGGGTGAGATGACATGTTCCTCGAGGTGGCACCCCACTTGGAACATGTACGCTCCGAGTGGTTTCGAAGGCAAGGGAGGCACACTTGGGTGAGGTGTGTTCGGCACAGGAGGAGAGTGCGATTGTGGAAAAGTAGCGAGATTTCTTATTTTTTTGTGTATGTGCATGATTACCTTTAAGGAAGAAACTAACTGCTCATTCAACCATTGAATGAGAACTACATGTCTTCCTAAAGGGTAGAAAAATGTGTTTTGTTTAATATTTCAATAATAGTCTAATGTGAGTGAATTGTATGGTTGTTGCATTTTTGAGGATTCATAACTCATAAACTTTATTTATTAGTAATAAATAATGCATATTTATTTATTAGGATGACAACACTTTTGCCTCATGGAGGAACTACCTGGTGTGGTTGTTTATTGTTTTGTTTATTTTAATGTTGTCATGTGCGGATATATTGATTTTGGGATGAAGATTTCTCACACCAGCTTTATTGCTGACCTGAGTGAGCTTTTGCTTATTGGGTACATTCCTTTTGGAATGTAGCCGAGTAGTCTTTCAGGTTTAGAGATTTTGAGCTGCAGTACTGGAGTTTCGCTAGTGAGATAGCCATGCCAGTCTTCTCCGGGTTAGATTTTTATTTGTTTCAGATGTTTAGTTCATGCTGCTATTTGTTTATGTTATTATTGAATTTTCACGTCCCGAGTTTTGGGGGAAACGGATAATCCTACGTGGTTTTTTTTTTGGGGATTTTCGTTTCCTTCGAAAATCGGGGCGTGACATTGTTGCTCTTATGAACTCCACATTACAACATCGATACAAAAAATGGGAGTTGTGCAACCCCCGTCTAACTATTTTCTACCATGCAACATAAATGCCATCATCCTAAAGATAAAGTCTTTTTCGACCCTCATCCTCGTTGCTTATAATATTCATAGTCTTTAAAACTGTACTTGCGTATATGTAATGGCCTTTGCGCTTACATTTGTGACATTCAACCTTAGAAATATCTCTGCCTTTTGATTTAGACCGGTTTCTTCTTTAGTTGTTCCTTTTATAATTTCTTCCCCTTGTCACTAAAAGGCCATGTGCTTGAATCTTCTCATTTGAAGCACTCATTCTAGAAGCCTTTGCAAGTACAGCTTGAACAATATCACTATACACAAATTTCTCTTTCTTCAATGTTGTCATCTTATCAATAAACGGTTCCCATTCCAGTAATAAAGAAATTAACAAAATAATGATTTCTGACTATCTTCATATTTAGCTCCCAAGCTAACACAATCTGAATATAAACATTCAAATTCATTTATGTGATCAGTCATAAGTTTACCTGGCTGCAATCTGAAAGTGAAGAGCTTTTTCTATAGGTACATCACATTCATCTGATCATTCTGAAGATACATAGCCTGAAGCTTATCCCAAATACCCTTAGCCATCATCTCATCAGCGAAGTTGTAAGCCACATTGCGAGAAAGACACAAACGAATCGTATTGCATGCCTTCTGTTCCATTTTACTCCACTTCTCGATAACCTCAACCGTCGCTTTATCTGATGATGGTTTCCTTTTCTCATCAAGTGCATTAATCTGATCCAAACTAACCAGAATATCTTTACAATCCATCTGCCAAGCTTTAAAATTGTTCCTACCATTGAATCGAACAATATCGAACCCATGAACTTTCACATAGCCATCATCACGTGATGAAGAAGACCTTTCAGCCATTTTAATTGACACCCTCAAAACACAAATACCAACTAACTGGCGCTCTGATACCACTTGTAAGGGAAAATACTAGTTAATGCAAATAATCCCAACACAAGTCCTAGACCTAGTTGGTGATAGTGAATGGCTAAAATTGTTATGCAAGTAATAGCAAAGAACAAACAATGTGCAAAAAATAAAGATGACACCGAGATTTACGTGGTTCGACTTTGCCTACTCCACGGACGACGACTCTATAACTTTCTTATTAATATGGAAACACTTACTTAAAGATTACAACGTTGTCAAACAACAATCCTTGAGATTACCCAATCTCAAGCCAACAATACCGCCAAAAATTTGACGAAACTCGCAAACGAATAACACCCGAAATCACTTGATTACAATCATTCTATTTGGCTATTGTTTCATGCTGCACACACACCGAACCACGCCAAACTTGCAGCCTGTTTCACACCCTTATCGCAGCCCTTTTCATGCCACACTGCTTCTCTGTTTCAGCTGTGTTGTTGTTGCTGTTTTGCTGCGTTGTTGCTGCGTTCAGCTGTGTGCTCTTTGCTAAATCACGTTATATTTTTGCTTACATTTACATGTTGTGTTGCTTGCTATATAAACAAAAGGGAGAACATGAGTTTAAGTCCTTGTGAATAAAGGACTTTAACTCCTAAAATTCCTCCCTTAAAATTGAGTCACAATTACACAAGGACTATGAGTCCTATGTTTTTGTCTCACAGGAAACAGATACAACTATGGCCCTTCATCAGGTTCAAAGCCCATTTTCTCTGAATACAAAGCCCGCACGAGCATAACCAATGGAAACATAAGGCAAATAAGATGGTGGTAACTGATAACAGCAAACATTAGCGAAAAAAGAAACATATAATTGAATGACAAATGGTACAAGCCTACATCGATAGACAGCAACATAGTACTTAAACTAGGTACAGACACACTTGATGAAATAACAATAGTCTCAAACAAAGCCTTTCCAGGAGAAACATTTTGAACAATCTGATAAAGTAAAACGATTTCATTCACTCTGATTCTTGCAGCCAACGGGTTTGAAAGCCAATTAGGCACACCTGGAGGCTCACCAGGAATAGTACGACTTGGGGGTGGTGCCCTTGGGATGTATGGCATAAGAGAACTTCCATGTTCAATTGGTTTGTGTCTTATGGTGGCTTTCGAGCTCGGAGCAGGATCAATGAGATGGTAATCTTTCACATCCAACCTACTAGAGTTCTTCGAGCTTGGATGATGGTTTTCCTAGGAAGAACATGCAAAAAAAATGATTATACATCTTTACTATCTTCTTAGACTATTACAAGCATGCAAAAAATTTTCCCAAGTCAGGGGTTTACCTTAAGTTTCCTATTATGCCCTATCACAGGTGTACCGCTTCCTTGGAAAGCAAAGTCTGCTAATTGTAAGAGGAGTTTCAGTATTCAACCGGGCTGAACTTGATGTGCAAATGGTATGTGAAGGGATGAATGTTGAATTAACACATTTACAGAGAGGTTAACTTGGTTGAGGACACATTCATAGCTAGAGGTCTTGTCTTTCAGAATTTTAGAAACTATACGGAGCAACCAATTGATATTCGTGTTATGATTTGCTTGGAAAAACTGGGTACTCTGTATATACATTTTTAGAAGTAATAATTTTTTTTTGTGTTTTTTCTGCTCGTGTAAGTGAGTCATATGAGTATAATTTGATCCATAGTGCATGCATGATAGAGTAGGTATGCATTGGTTTTGATACGGGTAAGGCTCATTACGTCCCCCAATTTTTATCTTATGGTATTCACATTTTAATAGACTGGTCGGGGTCTGCCTAAACCCCCTCCCTACCGTAGTGTTTCTGTCAATAATAATAATAATAATAATAATAAAATTTGTGCAAATGGTAGAATCTATAGGATGGGTACTGTGAATACATCCCATAATGATTCTAACGCCAGGGGCTTATGGAACCACACACACCCAAAAAAAAAACCAATAAGTTTGTATAATATAATCAATTGGGCTGAAATCATAGTATTTCTCTATGTACAGGCTGTGATTGAATTCCTACTCATCCTTAAAGCAACCAAAATCAATCCAACCATGCATAGTTTCATGAAACTAAGGCCTTAATTAGATAAATTATAAGTGCCTTTTCAGTAAGTGATTTAAGATTGAAGGTTTTCTCATGTCTATCCTCACCGACGAAGATCGTATGGTATGGTGTATAGAAAGCAAAAAAACAATTCTTAAGAGTCAGGCCCCTAGCGTCAGATCGGCGTCAGGGGAGCCTCAAGAACATGATGAAAATGAAGAAAATAGATGAAAATGAAGAATAAAAGAAGAAGAAGAAGAAGAACATATGAAGAATATAAGAACAAATGTAGAAGAAGAAGAAGAGATCAAGAAAATAGGATGATGAAGGGTCTTGAGGCTCCCCTGATGCCTATCTGGCTCTTAAGAATTGTTGGAAAGCAAAATTACTAGATGTTCTCTATAGTTCATTTCAGTTTTCTAGATTTCCTTAAGAGAAATTACGACAAAAACAATAACAAAACACAATCATAAGTTGTCAAATTTCTGGTGGTAGCAAAATAATTTCTAAAAACACCCATATCTTTTCAGTACCATAGAAACATGTGTTTTGCAACTTCATAGATGAAATGATTCAATGGAAGAATGAAAAAAAAAAAGTGTCACCATAAAAGGATGAGTTGCTCCTTGTAGAGGCAAGAAACACAAGAGCGCCACCAACAACCATGAACCACACCCAAACCCCAAAAAGCCTCGTCGTCAGAGCTCACTTTTTTCCCTCTGTTTCAGTCCAAGCTTGACTCCCCAACCATCCTTTTAAAGAGCTAAAACTTGAGAAAACGCCTTGAGAGCTCCAAAGGAAATTAGCTTAAAAAGCAGCTTATCTTTTATGTTATTTTCCCTGTATGATTTATCCTGCTAATAAAGGAGAGAGGGAGAGGGGGGAGGGCGGAGCTGTGATAGAGGGGAGTGAAGAGAATTGAATGCTAAGAAAATGGTGGGAAATGAGCCATTATCTTACTTAGTAGTAGGTGATTGTAATGAAGAGGATAGTCATGGTCCTTGGAGTTGTTCATTTTTGCTTAGCATTCACGGAAATCACATCTACATTACCATTCATAAGAAGTTGTTGTTATTAGTTGTAAATACTTCACCAACTGGTTTTGTGTTTTTTTTTTTGTTAAAAACATATAACATATATTACTAAATCAAATTACAGTATTGTTGGGCTGCTATAGCGGCGAGGTTGTGAGCCTCATAGTTTAGGTCTCTACATACAAAATTATAGAACCAAAGGCTGTGAAAAGAAAGCAGATTTTGTATGTTGCTAATTAGTGGTCGCCATGCCCAGTCCATGGTTGATCTAGGTTGCCGTTGATTATCACATGGAATAGAGTGATGGGTCCCTGAGTCTCCCATAAAAAAAACTTGTTCTCCATTGCTTAGCTTGGATCAGAAGAAGAGCCGCTTCAGCTGCATAGCACTCCGCTTCAGTCTTCACAACTCGGAGAGGCGAAAAACCTTAATTGTGGCTTTGTAGAATGGATGACCTTCTCTATTTAAACCCTAAAACTCTCTAGTACTAGTGTCGACATCATGTTCCCATTTTCAGGACCGAGCCTATCCGGCCCAGCCAATTACATATTTTAGGCAAGGTGATCTACTGTTTACATCAATTACAATATAGATACAGTCCGTCTAGAGAGTCAGGCCAAGTGCGCCAGAGAACATCCCCTGGAGTTGATTTGGCGCTAGGGGCCTGACTCTCTAGAATTGGAGAAATAGATAAATAAATAAATAAGAGAGTTGCTACGTGTACTCGACTATTTAGCTTGGTTGCACTAACTTTTTATTGCATCTTCATTTTGAAATGTTTCGAATTTGTTGCACCAACCTAAAAAATGTAACACAATTATTTTTTAATAAATGGAAACTATTTGGTGATGGAATTTTCTTGTTTAGGAGCGTCAATAAATAAATTATAAGAAATGTCAGTGGTTGCAACTATTAAAAAAATGCATTCATACCCAAGAACTCTACATCCAAAATTTTATAATAAGAATCATTCGTACAAAGTCCTAAATCAACAACCTACCATAGTGTTTGTTATTTATTGTAGAACTTGTAACGATGGTTAATGAATCTTTGATGTTTGTACGCAAATTTGAAAGTTAAGAATTCTGGACTTAAATTTAATTTTATCGATAAGATATACTTTTTTCGTTAAGAACAAATTAATGCTCACAAACAATAAAACTTGACCATCAAATGATTTTTATTGATAAAAAATATAAGTCGGTATTACATACTTTAAGTTTGTGCAACAAAGTCGGTGCAACAAAGCGTTAGTGCAACTGAGTCAAATAGTCGGGTACATGTAGCAATTCCCATAAATAAAAACCATCATATAGTTTTCATTCCAATCAGCGGTAACGATATTGTGGAGTTATCCTCATCAAACAAACTAACTTTGAATAATATAAAGCATAACTTTATTCACCTCACAAGTACGTTTCTATTAGGGCTGGGTCGGTCCGGTTAACTAGCCCAAACAACTAAAACCGAAAATCGGACCAGATTTTAAAATTTAAGTTTTCATGGACCGAGACCGGACCGGGTGAGTTTGGTTAACCAACACTTTAGGTCAGGCCGGGCTCGGTCAGGGTCCAAACCTGAAGCCCATATCAACATGCAACAAACTTCCTCTAATCTAATCACACTGTCATTCAAAAAAAAGAGTAAAATCAACTTCTTCTTTTTTTAACAATTAGAGTAGATGATGTCCTCTCAAATGTTCCTACCACACAAAAAAGATGAGATTAATTCCCTGGGTACAAATTGTTGGGGTGGTTTTTTGAAACTCTAATCAAGATAGAATTGATTGAAAACCAAGTCAAATTTAGGATCTCCTCAAGCAACCTCACCTTTAGTCGGTCGAATTTCAGCAAAGCAACCGGAGTGACCATGTTCTCGTTCGAAGTGACACCAACTTTCTACAAATTTCACAGATTAGTCAAACACCATGAGATCAGTTGTCTTTACTTGGAGAGTTGCATCGATGTCGATCTCAAAAGCTGCATAAAGACAAACAAATGCGTTGTCTGCAAGGTTGGAGTCCTTGTGCTTGTCGATGTCGTACTTCTTGCAGATCGCTTCAATGCGGGGTCAAAATGTCGATCATGCTCATCGTTGCGAAGTGAAGAATGTTGGAGAACAATCAAAACAATGTATAAATTTGTTTGAAATAAGTAATGTAACAATACAAATACTACTTGTATTATAAATTGATTACAACAAAATCAAATAAAATAAATAAATCTACTAACTTATATTGCAGATAGAGGCTTTCAAAATCACTATCTTGAATTGGCGGAGTTGGTACGTCTTGATTTGTAGATAGAGGCTAGCAGATACGCTATGTCCTATAGACAGAATTCGCCCCTACTCGGTGCTATAGTTCTTTAGGCGTCTGACTACCAGGATTCAACTATCTAATACAACACCGTAACACAAAGGTGTTGGCTTTGGCGAGTTTACCAAATGCAATCTCTCTCAGAAGTGAAGAAGAATAAATAACTCTAGAAAATTAATTTGTTTGAAGAACTTGATTTTCTCTTCAATATACAGAGAACAAAAGGGTGTGTTGATCAGACATATCCTTTATTAAATGACACAACTTTTGTCTTCAAGTGCAAAAGACACATTTCTTAAAAGATAAAAAATAAAGGACACATTTTTTAAATCAAAATACACATCTTTTGTCTTTAATGTTGGTAATTTGTTATACAAACTTCAACAATACCCCACATTTGTATAGTAAATATACAAAGTTGTCTTCTAGAGAGAAACTTAGACATAATATGCATCGGGAGAGGTGTCTTTTGGACTTGAACCTTCCTTAGTGAATACTTATTGGATTTAATGGTGACGCAGTGTGTATAAGAGACATTGAACTGTTCACCATGTTTAGTAAACCAAGACAATAAGCATCACACATATTATATTTTCACATTTTTCAATTCATACGGTTGTGTTCGTTTTGGTCTTGAACAAATCTCGGATTCATGAGAGCTTTAGAAAACTCAGCCATATAATTCTCATAAATGCAACCCCACATTTACTCTCATATAGGTGACACTTAGATTATTAATACCCTGTTGTATTCATCTTATCTCTCAAAAGATTAGTTTCATTAAGAATAAATAAATATTCACCCTAACCATCACAGGTAGTATACATTTCTTATCATAGGAATGAGTAAGTGTGTACACTCTATTCTTTGAGTTTCACCTAACTAATTTGCCTTTTTGAACCTAGGCCTTGAAATTTCATTTGACTAGGTTAGGTTTCCACCAGGTATACTTCTCATTGGATTGGCTTTAAGCTCATTCTCCTCGATAATTTTAACACTTGCTCTTTTGGTATACCCTTTGTAAGTTGATCCGCAATATTCTCCTTTGACTTTACATAGTCAATTGAAATGATCCCAGTTTTTTAGCAATTGTTTTATTGTGTTATGCCGACGTTTTATGTGCTTAGACTTGCCATTGTAAATGTTATTTTTCCTTCGCGCAATGGCTGCCATGCAGTCACATTGAATACATATAGCAGTCACAGGTTGTGGCCATAACGGAATATCTTCTAAAAAATTTCTCAGCCAATCTGCTTCTTCAACAGTCTGATCTAAATCTATAAATTCAGATTGCATTGTGGAACGTGCTATACACGTTTGTTTTTGTGATTTCCACGAAACTGCTGCCCCACCAAATGTAAATACATATCCACTTGTGGATTTTGCAGTTTTACCGGATATCCAATTAGCATCCGTATATCCTTCCAAAACTGGAGGATATTTTGTATAATGTAATCCATAGTTGATTATGAACTTCAAGTATCGCAATACTCTGACCAAAGCTACCCAATGGTCCTTGGATGGTTTGATAGTATATCTAGCCAATCTATTTACTGAGTAAGCAATATCCGGTCTAGTACAATTTGTAATGTATTGAAATGTTCCAACGATACGCGAGTATTCCAATTGAGAGACACTTTCTCCCTTATTTTTCTTGAGATGGCAACTTGGATCATAAGGTGTTTTAGCCGGATTGCAATCAAAATTACCAAATTTTCGCAAAATTGTTTCCACATAATGTGATTGGGTAAGTATGTAGCCATCATTATTTCTTAGAATTCTTATTCCCAAAATTACATCAGCTTTACCCATATCTTTCATATCAACACTCGAGTTCAATAATTTCTTAGTTGAGTTTATGATATCCAAGTTTGGTCCCATGATGAGCATGTCATCAATATACAAACATACAATGACAATAGAACCATTATCAAATTGTTTGATGTAAACACATTTATCACATTCATTGATCCGAAATCCATGTGATATCATTGTATGATCAAACTTTTCATGTCATTGATTAGGTGATTGTTTAAGTCCATAAAGAGATTTTACAAGCTTACAACCTTTTTCTCTTGACCTTTTGCCACAAAACCTTCGGGTTGTTCCATATAGATTTCTTTATCTAATTCACCATTTAAAAATGTTGTTTTTACATCCATTTGGTGTATCTCCAAATTGTAAATAGAAGCAATTGCAATTAGCATCCTAATGGATGTAATTCTAGTCACTGGTGAGTAAGTGTCAAAGAAATCTAGCCCTTGTTTTTTTACGGTATCCTTTGGTTACTAGACGAGCCTTATATTTTTCTATTGTACCATCAAGCTTTAACTTTCTTTTAAAAATCCATTTGTAACCTATTGGCTTACAACCTGGAGGTAAATCTACTAATTCTCACCTATGATTTTGTAAGATAGAATCAATTTCACTATTTATTGCTTCTTTCCAATAACTAGATTCAGGAGAGGTGATAACTGCTTTATAGATTTTTGGTTCACCCTCAGTGAGAAACGTTAAAAAGTTAGGTCCAAAATCTTTAGCAATCTTGACTTTTTTTTCCCTCTCCTTGGCTCTACTTGTTGTTCTTGGACAACCGGTGTAGACTCATTCGGTTCCAAGTCTTTATCTTGAACACCGGATGATGAAGCGTTATTAGCATGATTAAAATCATGTGTTTTTCTTTTATTTCTAGTAAGCCTATCATTGTAACAAAAGATATTCTCAAAAAATTCAACATCATTGCACTCAATGATAGTATTTGTATGAATATCTGAAATTCCCAATTTAATGACTAGAAACTGATATACTGCACTATTATTGGCATATCCAATAAACACACAGTCAACCGTTTTAAGTCCAAGTTTAACCTTTTTTGGAAGTGGTACTTGAACCTTTGCTAGACAACCCCACACTTTCAATATATTATAGGTTGGTTGTCTTTTGTTCCATTTTTCATATGGAGTTTGATCACTTTTCTTTGGTGGGATTCTATTCAAGATGGTGTTTGCAGTAAGCAAGGCTTTACCCTACATTTTTAATGACAACCCAGAACTATTTAACATGGAAATAATCATGTTTTTCAAAGTTCTGTTTTTACACTCTACAACCCCATTTTGTTGGGGAGTGTATGGTGCAGTCGTTTGATGAATAATTCCATGTGAAGCACAAAATTATATAAAGACATTGAAGTCATATTCTCCTCCTCTATCTAATCTTAGAATTTTGATTTTTTTTATTTAATTGATTTTCGACTTCAGCCTTATATGTCTTGAACATATTCAAAGCCTCATCTTTGGTATGTAGTAGATAAACATAACAATACTTACTGTAAACATCTATGCAAGTAATGTAATAATTCTTTCCTCCACGAGTTGGGTTTGATTTGAAATCACCCAAATCTGTATGTGTTAATCCTAACAATTCATTTGATTTTTCCATTACAGACTTATAAGATTTACTGACAAATTTTGATTCTACACAAGTTTCACATTTATATAAATTGTCAATTGTACATTTAGGAAATAAGCCAAGATTAACCATTCTACGTAAAGATCTAAAATTAACATGTCTCAATTTATCATGGCATAATGTAGAAGACTCAAGCAAATAAGTAGAATTATTATTATTTATATTATTACTATCATCCAAAAATAATACATTGAGTTTAAAAAACCCTTCAATCAAGTAGTCTTTCCCAACAAATGTTCCCCCTTTAGTGAGAAGAAACTTGTCAGATTCAAATACAAGTTTAAAGCCTTTTTGGCTTAGAACTAGACCAGACACAAAATTTTTAGTAATTTGAGGAACATGCAATACATCCATCAGGGTAAGGTCCTTGCCAGATGTAAATTTCAAGACCACTTTCTCTTTGCCAGCAACACTTGCAGTAGATGCATTGCCCATGAACAACTTTTCTTCACCATTAATAGGAGTGTATGTGACAAACATATTTCAGTTTCCACGTATGTGCCTTGTTGCACCAGTGTCAACCCTCCAATCCTTATTATCTGTCATCATATTGACTTCAAAAACAACACCAACAAACTCTTCAGCAATATTGGCTTGGGTTTTATTGTTTGAAGTAGGATTATCTTTCTTGTGGCGACAGTCTTGTGCCTTGGCTTTCCACATACCCAACATGCATCTTTAATTTGTTTCAAATTCTTCCCTTTTAGAGAAAGTGCAAGTGAGTGTGGGTGTTTTCCATCATACTTGTTTTTCTTTTTCTGATTTTTTACTTAGGCTTGGACTTGTTTCCATCCTCAACAACATTGACTTTGACATCATTATCTGATTGTTCCATAATTTTGTCTATAGATTGTTGGAGAACAATCAGAACAATGTATAAATTTGTTTGAAATAAGTAATGTAACAATACAAATACTATTTGTATTATAAATTGATTACAACAAAATCAAATAAAAGAAATAAATCTACTAACTTGTATTGCATATAGAGGCTTGCAAAATCACTATCTTGAATTGGCGGAGTTGGTACGTCTTGATTTGTAGATAGAGGCTAGCGGATACGCTATGTCCTATAGACAGAATTCGCCCATACTTGGTGTTGTAGTTCTTTAGGCGTCTGACTACCAGGATTCAACTATCTAATACCAACATCATAGCACAAGGGTGTTAGCTTTGGCGAATTTACCGAATGCAATATCTCTAAGAAGTGAAGAAGAATGAATAACTCTAGAAAATTAATTTGTTTGAAGAACTTGATTTTTTCTTCAATATATAGAGAACGAAAGGGTGTGTTGATCAGACACATCCTTTCTTAAATGACACAACTTTTGTCTTCAAGTGCAAAAGACACATTTCTTAAAAGACAAAAAACAAAAGACACATTTCGTAAATCAAAAGACACATCTTTTGTCTTTAATGCTAGTAGTTTGCTATACAAACTCTAACAAAGAAGTGATCGAAGGGTTTGCAGAGAGGGCGGAGTTATCTAAATTTGAAGTTTGTGTAGAGAAGATGAGATCGTTTGTTCTTCTACCAAAATCTCTTTGCTCTCTTTTAATCTTTGTAGACAGAGAAAATGATATGAAATGAAATTAGAAATGAAATGAAACTTGAATGAAATGGAATAGAAATGAAATGAAATGTAATTAGAATGAAATGAAACTCGGGTTGGGCCGGTTAACCGGCAGGTTCTATAATCTAGAACCGAGGACCGGACCGAACCGAAATTATTAAGCCAGGCTTAAAAACCGGACCGAAAATTAAAAGGAAAGAAAAAAACCGAACCGACCGGGTCGGTCCGGGTTGGTTTCTAGTTCGGTTCGATTTTTCGGTCTAAATGCGCACCTCTAATATCTACACAGCCCGCTCCCATGGCCTGTTTTCACAGCCTTGGGGGCAAAAATACAATGTTGCCCCCCTCTCTTTAAACATTTTTTGAGAAAGTAGTTAAAAAGAGGGGCAAAATCATATTTTCGCCCCCCAAGGCTGTGAAAACAGGCTATGGGAGCGGGCTGGCTAGAATTGGGGTACTTGAGGAGGTTCTTTACCAATAAAATTGAGTCTATTTTGAAGTACATCCAAAGAAAACAAAAAAAGTCTGAGAGTTTAATCCCTGTGGTGAAGTTCATATCTATTTTGAATGATTTTACGAGTAAAGGTTACAGATTCCATTTTGGCGTAAAATTTTGATGACTGCAGGTCAGATTCAAACTTCCCTACTCAGATTCAATTTTCACAGATCTTTTGATAATTACAGAAGTGGAATTACAGAGGCGTTTCTAAGCTGATCTTATGTCAGAGTCTCATCCAAATAAAGGAACAAGTCTTGCAATATATTAAAAATATATATTTAAAAAAAAAAAGTCTTGCAATATATTAGGTTAAGCTGGAGAACAATTCAAACCAAATAAAATACTTTGTATATCCAAATTTTTGGAATTTAGACATTTCCATCACCCATTTTGTCAAATTTATAGCTATATGCATCTCCTTTGTTAGTTCATAACTAATTGCAATTTACACACAATGGAGAAGCAAGTTTGCAACCTTTTAACACTTGACACACCTTACACTAGGGAAACCTGCATAGCTTCCCTGCTGCTGTGAAGGAAAACTTCGACCCTCAGGTACTCATGTCACACGGATCAGAAACACAACCATCATGAATATACAAGTCATGGCAAACATTATGAGCCAAGTGAAGCATGATGTCTTGGAACTCTGTGAATATATCTCCATCGCTCGTGCATTAGCATGTCCAGTGCTTGCTAAGCTGTGCTCCACTGCCTTCTCCGTAGAATCAAGTAGCTGAAGCCAAAGCATAACCAAAGAGAATTAGTACAATCATGCTAGAAATGTATTTCATAGATGTCATGTAAAGCTGAATGTGATGGGCAGCACATCATTAATGTAAAACTGTAAAGATTTGTGCAGGAAATGCAAGGGTCTAGTTAACTAGTCAATCACTATAATTTACTTTGAATGTGATGATATTTTCAATTTTTTCCCCGACACAACAGCAGCTAATGTAATCATCACCAAACTATAAATATGATGCAAGGTGCACTTAAAACGAGTTTAGAACCCAAAAGAACACAATTCATCTGCCATCAACTTGAGGTTGCAAACCCTGAGACTGAACATAAGGGTGCGGGAATAGACATACTAGGGATGGCAGTGGGGCGGATTTTCACGGATATCTGCCCCACTCACCCCGTTCGGGGCGGATTTGGCTAAGACTGTATGGAGGTTGAGGCGGATATGGATATCCAAACTGTATCCGTTTCTTATTCAGAGCGGATACGGATTTGGCTATATCCGCCCCACGAATATCCGTTTAACCATTAAAATTACTAAAATGCCCCTGATCTATAAAGGGAAAATAAACCCTACTTCAAATTAGATCTCTCATCTCTTACCTCACATTCGGGATTCGGCTCCCTCCCCCTACGGCTCTCACAGATGAGAGATCAATGAGATTGATCTCTCATCTCCCTGCTCCCTCTCCCCGCGGCTCTCACAGATGAGAGATCAATGAGATTGATCTCTCATCTCCCTGCTCCCTCCTTCTGATTCTGCTGAACGCTCAACGATCGATCAACCAAGCTCGATTCGACGGAAAACACATCTCACATTCTCACTCGAACGATCATATCTCTCATTCGGCTCAAATCAGATCTCTCATCTCCTTCCTCTTTCTGTTCTTCATAAAGTTAAGGTAGAGTTAAGGCTTGGGAAGGTGAAAGGATTCATGAAGTTTGTGTGGATGATCTTGAACTCACACTACGTAATGGAAAAATTCGGTGTTGATGATTTCATAAAAAGTGTTTGATCAAATGTAGATGAGGAAAACTTTGTTTCTCTGTGATGATGAGAATGAAATGGAAAAAATTTCAATTGCCTTTACATTTTATTATTAGCAAATTAGTTTTATTTTATTTAATCGATTTTTAGTACTATTCACTGTTCATCTTGGTGTCCATTAGCAAACTTGTAAACGGATTTGCGGAGCGGGGCGAATATCCGCCAATCCGTACAGGGCGGTTATGATTTTTAAATAAAATTGTAAACGGATTAGCGAGGCAGATTTGGGGATCCGTTATTCCTGACGGAGCGGGGATGGATTTACTCAGTGTAGTTAAGGCGTTGAGGCGGCGGAGAGGCGGATGAGCTTGAAAATGCCTCAGAGGCGAGGCGGTAGGCGAGGCGGACGCCTCACTTCACTGAGGCGGTCTTTAACATTTTTTAAAGATATTTTATTATAATAAATTGAAACACATTTAGATAAGTAATATTCATAATCATTTTGATAACTTGCATATGCCAATATGTACAAAAAGTCATACAATTATTTAGAATTGAAATGGAAACATAATAAAGCTGCATAGCATAGCAAAAAGATGCACTACATAAGTGTACTTAACTTGCCTATCCATTAAATCACTAAAAAAGAAACAAACAAGAAAAACATCAAAGCATAATATAAACTAGTTCATCAACTTCTCATTGGTTTAACTTTGGAAATTTGAAACAGTGTTTGAAAAATTAATGGTTGAATTTGAAATAGTATTTGGAAAATTGCAATTTGGTGAGGCATCGCCCAGCAGGTCTCATTGGTTTAACTTTGAAAGTTTGCGCCAAATTTTGATCCATATACTAAAATATTACGATCCATACACTGAAATATTACTTATTATTGTTTATTGTGAAAAAAAAAGCAGCAGAACAAATCATATAAAAAAAGGAGCAGAACAAATTATATAAAAAAAACACATAACAGATCATTAAAAAAAGGAGTAGAACCGATGATATAAAAAAGAGTAGAACGAATCATTAAAAAAATTACAGAACAGATCATATAAAAAAACACAGGAAGGAGAGGGAAGAAGAAAATGGAGGAAGAAGAAGAGAGAAAACATCCTGATATGAAAGAGGCAACACCTAATTTGAAGAAGAGGAACCTGATTAGAAGGAGAAGAACACACACAACAACAACAATAGCCCCCAATGAGTCGTTCTCTTGTTTAAAACTCTAAATACCCCCCTCTTAACTTTAAAAGACAAGTGAGCTGCAATAGACTTTTGGTTTTTAAGCTGTAAATGAACTGAGGCGGTCCGAGGCGGTGGCTGAGGCGGTTCGAGGCGGTCCGAGGCGGACGCCTCACTTCACCGCTCCGCCTCGCATCATTTTGAGGCGTTTTTTTGCCAAAACGCCTCGAGGCGCGCCTAGGCGTCCGCCTTAACAACACTGGATTTACTCAAATCCGCCCCGTTGTCATCCCTAAGACATACCCCTTAGACAGGAAGGGGATCATAGACAGCAGTGAGAGATGTGTCATTTCATTACCATGGCAAAAATTCAAGTACCTAACCTTCTTGGTTATCCAAACTAAACTATCTATTTAGTCTTCAAGTTCAACCATCTTGAAACTATAGGAATGAATCAATCTCGATTCCACGTGTTAGTAGCTGAAATGGATGTGAGCCCTCGCTCGCTTCGTGATAGAAAACTCTTACCTTTCCACATTTTAATACGTATCTCGAGGCACTCATGTTGAAAATGGGATTAAACTTTAACACATGGTTTCTGTTTGTGAATCTTTAATTTTTTTCAAAATTTCAACTCAAATGATATAGTTTCGTTAAATCGTGTATATGAATAGCCCTTCAAACTTCGTGTAAATGAAAACCAAGTGGCTCCTGAATGGCAATCAAAATGTTTTTTTTGTCTCTAATGTCGACAATGTTTAAAAAAGTGTTGTTCAATACTGAGGTGATCGGGCTTTTGCCAATGCAAAGCAACGCATGGATGCATAACAAGACGTACATCTTGATTTTTCGAGGAAAAAAAATGAAAATTATTAAAAAATCATTGAAGTTTTTTTAAAAAGTACGAAACAATGATCAATGCAAGAGATAACATGAAACTAATCATAAAAGTAGTTGAGGAAAGAATAAGAACATTAATCATGCACATTATAACCAACATTTAACTCGTACACACCAAAGCGAGTTTCGGCCGCCACTTTGCTGCATTGATGCATATGCATCAATCGTCTTTTAAATTAGTCCTAATGTGCCAATTTCTATATTTTTAAATTTAAAAGTGAAGAGATAATAGTAACAATAATAAGTTAATAACCATAAATGAATAACTAAACCCTTTCCATCCGTCGAATGAGCTATATGAAAGTTTGGATTTACATAATTTTTTTGCCTCAAAACCAAGTAAAAAAGGAAAGCAAACTCTTCCGTCATACACTGATCTCTAAGTCCTCCATTGCAAATGCTACTTCTTGCATATCTTTGTGAAAAACCGTTCCTCTCCTTAAAATGTTTGCTCATGTTTACTCTTACAAGAAGATGGTAAGGTTCTAGTTCACCACTGCAAGTGGGTCAACGAACACGATGGATTTGAATCACATGTATGGCGTCATCATGAAGTTCCTCGGTTGTACGCCTTCTAGTAGATTTCCCTAAACTGGGTTCTACAAGCTAAATTGTCTTCATGAAACCTAGGTTCCACGATGACGTGGTTTTCGGATGTTTGGCACATATCCATGGTTGATAGAGTTTTCTCTGATAAGCATTTAAGGAGTGTAATCCGTTTCAGATCATTTTTCTGCAGTACATGGGATTGCTTTCATTTGCCTTGGCTTTGGGTTGAGGAAGTTTGGAGTTCCTTGGTTTTGGCAAGAGGAAATCTGTTGTTACTCCAAAACTCTGGTTATGGCTTCAACTTGGTGAAGAATGGATGGAGAAGGCAATCAACCTTCTTATATTATATTAGATTCGCTCTAAACTAGCTATGATCAGACATGATCAACATGCAATGATCTTGACCACACGTCATCAGTTACTTTTTTATGGACGGTCAAAGTTAACAAAAGGGTTTATATATGATTTCGGGGAAATGTTTAACATCACATATTTGCCACAAGTGGAAAATATGTCCTAAAACGATGCACGAGAACCAAACATGAATTGAAACACACTTCTTAACGTTTTAGGCAACACCAAAAGTGGGGATTTACTACCTCTACTTGTCAAGATTTTGATGCTTTATCTTTTCACTATTGCATAGGCTCTCGCAAGTTATATCCTGAGTTATTGATTTTCCCTTTATAATAAAAGATGATAACCTTCCTTACTTCTAAACCTCTACCTCGAAAGCAGTGTTTCAAATATCATTTTCAAATTTAGCTAGAACAGAATTTAAGGTGGTGATTTGGAAGGAAGGTTATCATGGAACATCGGCAACTCTGATTTTATTTTTTTTTCTTTTGTAATGATTCAAATTAATTGAGTCTCAAGTATAGTACATCATAGATTGTCCTTAAAAGAATTAAGGCACAAGTGCAGTAGAGTACTCGAATCCCAATTTACAATCCAAATATAAAACATTGAAAGACGAGTATGGTACCTGCCATGCCCCACTGATTTCAAAATCCCCATCCCCACTTCCGAAACAATTGTCTGCTTATCCTTGAAAATTTTTGCATTATGCTCTTTCCAAGTATACCAATATATATAGCATAAGGCACATGCTTACAGAAGAATCTCCTTTTGGAGAAAGGATGTAAACAAAGCTCCTGTTGAAGAATTCCACAAACTCGGGTAACACCCGTGACAAACAATATAAAGGCACAAAAATGATCCCAAAACCTACCACTTGCCCATTGACAATGAAGGAGCGGATGTGAAGCGCTCTGAAGAAGAGCTCACACATAGCACACTCTACATCAAAATTCCACTCCTGTATATCAAAACTTCCTTTGATGGAAGTAACCCCAAACCAGTGACTACTGGGAATTTCCTTCCTCCAAACCAAGTTTACCTAAAAGCTACCAAACTAAAGGAAGATTCTCATTTGCCAGATGATTGAAGATTGGTGTTTGGCTTGGCCAAACCTTAAAGTGGTGTAACTTGAGAATTTCTAGGTAATTTCAGATGGCCAACTTTGCCAGTAATAATTTTGTATTAGTGTTGTCATGTTCATTGTACATCCACTATTGTATTCCTTCTCTAGTGGTTAAGGATAATATTTTTCACTTTCCAGGGGGCAAAAAACAAAAGGATCTCAAGCTTTCTCATCATGTTTATCGTGAAAATGGTCAATCTTGCTTAGACAAAGTTCCTTCCAATTACATCAAATCACCTAAATGAACATAGTGCATCATGTTTACAACACAATTATGGGGTCAAAAGATATATAATCGTCTTTTATCAGATCGTGGGGCTTCCAATAGTCAAAAGTCACCTAAATAGGCATTGTACATCATGCATTTCACATAACTTAAATGTCAAGTGAAAGATAACATATATTATCAGATTCTGGGCAACAACATACCTTATCTGTGTCTTGCAAGGACCGATTCATCATAAAGCTACTCTCCTTAAGCTGTCGTGCCAGCCCAACCATTTCTTCTGTCAAATCATCTTGAAGCTTTCTGTTTAAAGTTGAGACAGAATGACAATGGAAACGTGAAGACGTCAAAAAAGTAATCACACGAGATCTTGAAAATCTCAAAGGATGCATGTGTGCATGTTTGGTCCCATGGGTATGGATTAAGCCCAACTGATTATGAATACACATTTATAAAAATAGTTTGTTTGGCCTGATGGTTTGCTATCTAGCCCTTTTGCCAAAGGCTGCTAGCTCAGTTGGTTTGTGTTGACATCAGAAATCTAGGATTCGAACCCTACCAAAGGTGTTTATGGTTCACATGTCTAATAAAACCCACTGCTCTTTAAAATAAAAAATCAACCATGAAAACAGTTGCAATCTCGATGGAAAGAAATAGGAATACCTGTGCTTTTCAATGTGTGCCTGTGCTGCAGCATCCAACTTGACCCGCTTCAATGGATCATTATCTGTAATCTCATTAGTTACATCTTCTACTTTTGTTTGAGACCTGATTTGTTGCAACACATCACCATTAAATATGGCAATAAGAGGCAATGAAGAGAAACCCTTAAGAGTAAAAAAAAAACATTGAAAGCTTTACTTACACTAATCTCCTACGCAAACCTTGAGGAGAGGGAGCACGATTCTCTTCGTCTTTCTTAGAAGGGATTTGCCCTTCTAAAGTCTTATCAACAACCTCCAAGGGTTCTTGCGTAGAAGACTGGAAATGTTGACCAATAGCTGATTAGGGCTGTTTTACTATCCAGAATGTACATTTGAATTACAACATTCAGATGCATAACTTTGTTTGCAAAATAATACAAATCCATACCATGAACTCCACTGAAAAAGTGTTCTTAGTTTCGGGTGTATAAAAGCAACTTTGACCAAGAGCAGAGAGAGGGGGGTGGTTATCCCATTAGCGTAGGCACTGGACCCTTTTAACTACAAATGACCTTCTGAAAAAATTATAGAAGAACCTAAAAATCCAATTGCCAATGCCTGTTCTCTGATTGCAGAAGCTAACCATGTCAACTTTGACTACCAATTTTGACAATGCTGACTTGCTCAGCTAGTAGATAGTGGCGGATGGTATCAGAAGTCATCTTGGCGCTTACTGTTTTTAATCTGATCTCATTAAAACAGGCTAACCTCAAAATTGCCAAAAGATGCTAGCCCAGCAGGTAAAACTTGAGGCCAATGGTATTTAATTGGTTAACCTTGCTCGCCTTTCAAACAAATTTTTAGTAGGAAAAAGCATAGATGGATTTACCCAAGCCGTCCATGGAATGAGCTTTGGGAAAAGTTCAGAAAGCAGGAAAGTATTGTATTTCTTTTTAAGTGTCATAGTTTTTTAAGTAAAAAAACGAAGTAATGATAGACTCCTTTATTGTTACAAAATTTAACTGGCACATTAGACTCCTTTTTAGGGGGGGGGAAGGTTAAAAAATCTGTCTTTGATAAATTTTGATTTAAGGTTTAGATTTTCAGTTCTTTTTTGCAAAAAGCTCTGTAAATTATCATATCAAATTCCAAAAGAATACTACGTTGTGGGAATGAGGGAAGAGAAATTAATTAATTAATAAATAAACAAAAAAACAGAACACTCTTTAGAATCTCTTCAATAAGAAAAACTTGGAAATATCCTTTATAATATGAGCTTCGTGAAGGAGCTATCATTACACGCACCGGTATGGCTGCTAACTTGGCAGCAAGGGATTCAATCTTCTCCGAATAGTCATTCACCTTTGCTTTCGAAAATCTGCAAAAGACCAATTCCTAATTTAAACAATGAAGAAACCCCAACGTTGCAGCATATTTACTTACAAAAAGATAATCAAGGTCACAATCACATGTATGTATGGGCCTTTTAACAAAACCCAGATACGGGATGTAACATGCCATGTTATGATAGTAATGCTCTATAAACCAAAAGCAGTGATCATTGACCAAAACATCCGCATAAACCTAACATTGATATTTCCCTGTTTTGCAATGTCAACATGTGGTTTTTGCATGAGCACCCAAAACACAACAAAATGTCAACCCTTCATTGTACCAAGGATACCCCATGCTGCACAAGCATCCTGGGTCACATGCTCAATGGCACCAAAAATGAATATGATTGTCTATGAGATTTGCCCAGTTGTAGCCTAATGAATAAAACGAGGGACTATATTTGTGTTGTGCAACCTTTCTTATGAAGTATGCACTCACTTTCATTGTTTGGAAGGTATCGGTCTTCCCGCATTTGGTGATTGACGTCCTTGAAATTGAGAAAAATAAGACTTGGGAGCCGACTGCAAGGAAGCCTTGGAAGCTAACTCCGTATACTATCTTATGGAGTTTATGGCTTGAGAAAAACAATACATCTTCCATGAATGGAAAAGATTTACAAACGCTATGGGAGTACGGGTCTCCAGGTGTTGGGACAAGCTTCTGTGCTTTTGAGTAGGACGAGGTTTGAAATTTGTATTCTCAATTGGGAGAACATTCTAACACACATCGAAATCTAGATTTAGCCACTTTAACTTAACTTTCCCCACCAATAAAACTTATCTGCCTTGTTCCAGGACAATAATAATAATATCTTCGTCAAATCCCTAATTATGTTTTCTACAAAATATATGACTATGTTCCAGGACAATAATAATAATATCTTCGTCAAATCCCTGCTGATGTTTTCTACAAAAATATATGACTATGTGGAATCTTACAGCTGCCACTTTAGTTTTTAATACAGTCGAAACGAGGTAAGAATGGATAAAAATAAATGGCTTGAAACAAAGGTTTATCAGGTTGGTTGAAGAACACTATACCTAGCTAATCACCTATAGCATTATATTTTTGTAATCCAAATCATAGAATTGTGATGCTTCAGATAAGCTCTATTATGAATCAATAAAGTGCCTAAAAAAGAAGAAAAATGAAATAAAATAAACAAAAAGGAGTTATTCTAAAAATATGGGTCTTCATACAAGTTACTACTAACACGTATCTAAGCCACAAGTAAACTATACAGACCTTGGTAAACCTTCTGGTGTAGTTTCTGCCACTAGTTGTTCTAATTGCTCCCGTAAAGTAGCAACATACTGCAAGATAGAGTGACAGCCAAAAAATTAAATAACATAAGAAGAAGAAAAGGAAAGGCATAAGTTGCAACAACTATAAAAGAAGCCTAACAACACCAAAAACTGACTATGCACCAACAAACCAAATAAGACGCAACCTGAGTCATCACACAATAACTAAGCCTCCTATGACAGGTCCAACCAACAATACCCAGACACCCAACGGCACTAGCAAGTTTCTCGATATTCTCTTCAAAGGTGTCAAAGTGAGCATTGGTCAGGCTGATCAAATGAATTTTGGCACGATCTGTTTTGTGGCAAGGACAGCTTAAAAATCACTTCCCAAACTTTGACAAAAACAAGTCAACATGGATTCTATTTTTAAATACCATGTACTATTCCCTCATAGAGAGATATTTGCAAAGGGGGAAGAAAACCAAAGATACACCAATTACCTGATTACACAAAAGAGAAGACTTCCCCATGAGAACATAAAATCATCCAGATGGTAGTTCCCCTAAAGGATGCCAATACCATAAAATCAGTTCTTGGAGGATAAATGTTATAATGGTTTTGCCATGTCGCACAATTATCCTATCAAAATTTGAGGTCATCTAAAACATTACCCAAAATCAATTGTTTCTCCTGCGCCTTGGTGGACTTGGTAATTTTCCACAACCAATACAACAAGTTCATGTCTCAACGAAGATGACTATGGTAATGATACTCGAGTAAACAGTTGACTCGAGTGTGAAGTTCCCTTCAACAAGTACTGGAACAATTATTCCTTCAGTTTTTTTGCAAGTAGCTCAACTAGCCGAACTTACTTGATTTGTTTGCCATATGGATTCAAGACTCCCTTTATTAACAAATACTTACAACAATGATCATTTGCAAACAAATAAAAAATTTGAATAGATTACCAATCCCTAAGAAATAGATGTAATTGAACAATCACATGGTAGAGCAAGAAATTTTGTACTTACATGTATGAGTTTTGCTTGATTTTGTTGATGAGATGCCGTTGTGAGCAACCTCCTTAAGTTTACTTCGGTCTTGCTAAATCCCATAATGAAATCTACATGAAATCTACATGAAATATATAAAAAAAG
Organism: Berberis thunbergii; assembly: GCA_003290165.1. Classification (NCBI taxonomy): domain Eukaryota; kingdom Viridiplantae; phylum Streptophyta; class Magnoliopsida; order Ranunculales; family Berberidaceae; genus Berberis; species Berberis thunbergii. The sequence goes on along the minus strand of QNQO01002070.1, from coordinate 81,131 downwards.
TTTGAAACAATCACCAGATGACACCAATAGTCCATTGTAGTCTTCCATTCAAAAACCCATACCGAGAGGGTCTTCAACATAACAAAAAGAAAGCTTCCGTTTGGAAATTTAAATCTTTCTCAAATATATTACCTACGCATATACACAGAAATAAGTATATAAATTATTACCAAACCTGGCATGAAACCCAATTGTTAGACAAATGCTGATACTATTTTCTGATTCAATCATTTTTTTTTACGCAATCTTCTTATATGCCTATTTCGCTCTTGTTGAATCACATGATTGGAGTCTCCATGAAACTAATACAGAAGTTAAAAATTAAAACAAGGGCCCAAATGTGTTTCCTCTTTGCGCCCCAAATATGTTTGCTTTTCTCATTTTCCTAAAACCTCCTTCTGCTAGGGCTGGGCAAGAATACCGGTCCGATACGGTTTCGGACTGTTTCAAACAATGTCAAAACATTTTCTGCTAGGGTTGTGTTGCGTTGCTTGCCTGATAGAGAAGACGAAGATGAAGAGGAGAGGATGGGCGGCAACGGTTGCAATGCTACTTGCTGCTTGCTTGACAAAGAAGATGAAGACAGAGAAAATTAAGAGACGTGGGCGGCGGCGGTTGCACTGCTAATTGTTGTTTGCTTGACAGAGAAGATAAAGATGAGAGATCTCTGGATGAAGAGGAGAGGAGAGATCTCCGCGTGCTTGACGGAGAAGATGAAGAGGAGAGGATTGATCTCTGGATCACGTTGAGATGTTCATGGACCGTAAAGAAAGGTAAAGTAGATCTCATGGGCTTTGACTGGGCTTGGGCGTCCTTGGGCCTTTCACAAATAGAATTTGAACCGGGATAGCATGGTTCCGTCTCGGTTCAAACCGGTCCTGGCCAATCGGTTCTATCTAGGGTTGAACAAAAAACCGAACAAACCGATTAAACTGACTGAACCGATCAAAACTGAATCACAGTTTGATTTAAATTCGGTTCGGTTTTAGTTTTAAAAATTCAAAATCGAAGTGGTCAGTTAAGTTTTCGATTTCTATGTGATTTTAACCGACCAAACCGAATATATAATTTATATAAAAATAATATAATATGCTTAAATAGTCAATCAGTAGGGTTTGGGTTCGATTTTGGTTCAATTTTAGTCGGTTCGACTCGGTTATGGTTTGCATAAATTAGAATCGATTCGATTTCGGATCGATTTTGTTAATGGTCGGTTCGGTTTTTTTTCAAAATTTTTAAAATCGACCGAAGTCGGTTCAGTTCACGGTTTAGGTGTCGGTTCGATTTTCAATCCTAGTTCTGTCAAAAAAATTTCAATATCGGACCGTTTCGTCTCGTAGGGTTGAAAATCGAACCGACGATTTTTGCCTAAACCGTCCAAAATTTTCAAATCGAAACTGAACCGATTTTTATTTATGCAAACGGTAATTGAATCGATTCTAATTTATGCCAACTATAACCGAACCGACTATTTTAAATATATTATATTATTTTTATATAAAATATAGATTATTTATTATATATTTGGTCAGGTCGGTTTTGTCGGTTAAAACCACATAAAAACCAAATCGACTACTTCGGTTTTGAATTTTTTTTAAATCAAAACCGAACCAAACCAAACTGAACTTAAACCGAATCAGTTCGGTTTTTATTGGTTTGGTTGATTTTTTGTTCAACCCTACCGTCTTGTTTCATTAGAGCATGACTGGGACAAGCCCAAACCCAAACCGTTTTGGACCGTGCCCACCCTAGTTTACGCCCTTCCTCTGTTCCCCCATCTGTTATATGATTATTATCTCTCTTGTTATTCCCTTTCCTCTCTAATTTTTCCTACAGGATTAAAAAAAAAAACAAAGTATTACCACAATCATGGTCGACATAGACAAACCTACATGCCATCACATCTGTGCATTGAAAATGCACATGCACTTAAAAGACACGTAAAAAAAATTGTCATATTCATTAAAACTAAACAACACAATGCATTGCAGTGATATAACCAGAACATTTGAGGGGGGAGGGGGAGTTGACTGCATTACCTTCCTCAACTTTGGATTCACTAAGGAAACATTCAATAATTGAATATGATTAGATGAGAAAATACTAAACAAAACATCGCTAATTTCTTTCACTTGGACACTTAGTTAACCGTTTGAGTTTTGAGTAGTTAATCTTTCCTTGGGTTAGTTTCATTCTATTATTCACACCTCCATCTACACTAAAATTCTTAAGTCTCAACTTTTCCCATCTGTTAGTCTCATATTCATTCCAACGTTCACGCATCTATCTTAGCTGTAGTTCAATTTTTTGCGATAATAAGACGGAAAAAAAAAACCCCAAAGGAAACCAAAGAAACTCCCATTGGTCTCAAAAATTGATTTTGAATTAACTCATCTTAAATGTCAGTTTTTCAATATAACAAGCAATTCCTAGTTCCTTTTTTCAACTTTTACAAAAAAAAAAAAAAAAAATATCTGAAATTATTTTGTTCTATTCAATTTTTGCTAAATTTATGATTGCAATGATGAACTTAATACATACATACATAAATAGAGAAAGAGCAATCAATGATAAAGACGAACAAATTATCTACCACTCGAGATGTAAGTCAGAAGATGGAAAGAGTGTGGGTACCTTGAAGGGCTTTTGCTTTAGAGATCTTTGTTTGCTTTGCACTTCTAGTGAGTCTAGCAGATAGAGAGAGTGTTTTGCATGGTCACCTGGGCAGTCGCAAGCTTGTTAAGGGTATATCAAAATGGCAGTGACTTTTAACACCACGGCTTTCACTCTTTGACACTACCATCCCCCACAATTCTTCTAACACCCAATGTTTTAAAAAGCGTTTTCCGAGGCAAAGCGATGCCTCGAAGCAAAGCATTTTTTCATAAAAAGTGATGAAAAAAATATTAAAAAATTACAAAAAAAAACAAAAAAATTTAGCAATCATCAATCAAATCAATAAATAACATGAATTTGTTTTATGTATGTATTTGTGTATTATCTTTTGCAATCTACATACCTGAAATCAGAATATCTGTTGCAATTTGCAGTGAAGAAGAATTGGAGACTGAACTTTGAAGTATGAAGTTACCTTACTTGATCCTACAGCCAGCCACAACAACAGCTACCAAGCAGCCAAAGTGCCAAACAAATCCTCAACACCTTCCTTCAAGCTGAATGGGATTTTCTGGATGAATTAAATAAGTTGCATTAAAATGTACCCACTTGTTATATGATTGAAAACAATGTAACCAGTTTAATTGATTTGAATAACATAGTGCACAATATGTTTCTCTGTTACTGTGATCCATATATAAATGAAGACAATTTTTTATATATACATGATTAAAATCAGTACAAATGATCTACTTACCTGTCTCACCTGCAATGATCAGATTGAGATGAGAGTACCACCACGACACCACCGTCCTCCTCCTTCTTCGCCTGAATCGCCCTCCTCCTTTGTCAGAAATCAGAATCGTCATCCTCCTCCACTTCTTTTCTTCTTCTACTTCCTCCTACAGCTCTTCCCGTTCTCTGTCTGATTCTAAAGAGAAACAAAGAAAACAACGAAATTAGGGCTCAAATCAAAGTCGTTAGATTATTCTCTAGATTATACTAAAATCAGATTGCACATGTTTAAAATCGTACGCCTAAAATGAGTTGACTCGTACGAGTCACATTAATAACTCGTGCGCCTCATAAATACCTTTGACTCGTCCGAACTGGGGCGATTTCTGAGCGAGTTGGGGCGACTCGCGAGTCAGAAACGTTTTTTAAAAACACCACCAATTTTTTGTGTGTTTTATACTCCTAAGAACAGCGGCTGCAGCTGTTGCCATCGCCCCCACCTGCCACCGCCTCCCTTTCTTTTGCTCCCCTTTTCCTGTTTGGTTTGTAAAATTTGAAGTCAAGATGATTACTTCAGTTTTGGGTTTAAGGTTGAAAAAAAAACTTAACCGGTACATATATTAATTTTTTTAGTTCTATATATGTAATAAAAAATAGTAGATAATATTGTATTTTGTCGGTTCGATTCAAATTTTGGTTTAATTGAATTTTATTAGTTTAGTTTGGATTTCTATAAAACTTGTTGATATAGTTTGGTGTGTGGCTTCAGGTTGAAATCGAACCATGAACAACCCCATCTTGTCCACAATTGTTTTTATCTATATTTTTTCTTATATTTCATTTTAAGATGCGCTCGAAGGTTTAATTTTAAAACATTGCCAATTTTCATTTTAAGATGCAATTGAATGCTTTGTTTGAGAATGACATTTTTCATGACAATGAAATTAGTGAAATCAAATTATTGTTAGATGTTGAGGCCATCTCATATCTTTCGCAAAATCACATTTTATTTAAGTTAAACATCTTTAGTGATCAATGAAATGGTGGTTGATTCCAAGTTAAAACTATCATAAATGCTAGGAAGCCAGGTTTTTGCAATCATGTTTTGTAACCAGAGTAACGTGGTGTGATCTCGAAAGAATGATGAAATTAGCAAATAGTTTATGTGTATCTCGAGGTTGTAAAAAACCTCATCTGACAATGCCACATCATCCTGGTTACAAAACTTGGTTGCAAAAACAAAAACAAACCCATTCCAGTGACAACAAATGAACAAAAGTATAACAGATGAACAAAAGAAGGAAGAAGCCAAAGAAGGAAGGAAGAAGCTAGAAGAAGGAAGGAAGAAATAGCAGAAGGAAGGAAGGACTTACATTAGTTCGATATTGATCGAGTAGTCGAGACTCGAGTCTTCTTCACTGTGAAGTTGCTGCAATGATCAGACTGAGATGAGAGTACCACCACGGCACCACCGTCCTCCTCCTTCTTCGTCTGAATCGCCCTCCTCCTTTGTCAGAAATCAGAATCGTCCTCCTCCTCATCTTCTTTTTTTCTTTTACTACCTCCTTTAGCTCATTCCGTTCTCTGTCTGATTCTAAAGATAAACAAAGAAAAACAACGAAATTAGGGCTCAAATCAAAGCCGTTAGATTATTCTCTAGATTATACCAAAATCAGATTGCACATGTTTAAAATTGTACGCCTCAAACGAATTGACTCGTACGAGTCACAATAATAACTCGTGTGCCTCATAAATACCTTTGATTCGTCCGAGCTAGGGCGATTTTTCAGCGAGTTGGGGCTACTCGCGAGTCATAAACACTTTTTTAAACACTACTAACACCACCAATTTTGTGTGTGTTTTATACTCCTGAGAACAGCTGTTGCCATCGCCCCCACCTCCCTTTTTCCGGTTTGGTTTGTAAAATTTTGAAGTCGAAATGATTACTTCAGTTTTGGGTTTAAGGTTGAAAAAAAAAATGAACCGGTACATATATTAACTTTTTTAGTTCTATATATATAATAAAAAAATTAGTAGATAATACTTTATTTTTGTCGGTTCGGTTCAAATTTTGGTTTAATTGAATTTTATTCAATTCAGTTTGGTTTGGATTTCTATAAAACTTGTTGATATAGTTTGGTTTGTGGCTTCAGGTTGAAATCGAACCATGAACAACCCCATCTTGTCCACAATTGTTTTTATCTATATTCTTTTTTATATTTCATTTTAAGATGCAGTTGAATGCTTCGTTTGAGAATGACATTTTTCACGACAATGAAATTAGTGAAATCAAATTATTGTTAGATGTTGAGGCAATCTCATATCTTTCGCAAAATCACGTTTTATTTAAAGTAAACATTTTTAGTGATCAATGAAATGGTGGTTGATTCCAAGTTAAAACTATCAAAAATGCTAGGAAGCCAGGTTTTTCCAACCATGTTTTGTAACCAGAGTAACGTGGTGTGATCTCGAAACAATGATGAAATTAGCAAAGAGTTTATGTGTATCTCGAGGTTGTAAAAAACTTCATCTGACGATGCCACATCATCCTGGTTACAAAACTTGGTTGCAAAACCTGGTTCCCTAGCATCACTCTAAAACTATTGTATATATCAAAAAATTTAATAAAATTTATTGACATTTACTCAAAAAATTACAAATAACCAAAATAAGAGATTTTTTGTTAATAAAATTTAATAATCATAAAGCAAAGTGATTACTATAACTGCAAATACCTGAAACCCTATATTTTGAGAAATAATCACACGTCACAAATAAACCCAAATGTGAGATTCTTCGTTAATGAAATTCCCCTAGTAAAGGTAAGGAAATTTTAATTGTGCCATAGTGATGATTTTCAACAAATTAATAACTAAATTAGGGGGAGAGGGAATTAGGGTTGTTAGTATCAAATCACATTTGCTCCTCATTGTTTCTCTACAAAATGCTTGCGAAATGGAAATCCAAAACTAAAATAAAAGGGAAAAAATTCTTCAAAGTAAGGATGCTTTCTCTGTGTGTCTTCACTTTTCTTTTATGGCCACAAAAAATGAGAACGTAGGAGCAATCTAGAGGATTAGAGTTCGATTGTTTGGCTTAGGTTTAAGCGATTAGAGATTATCAAAAGGGTTTGATTGGAGGCCAAATTCAATGAATATGAGTGGATGTTAGTGTTTTATGCAAAGAGGGATCTTGTGGTGAATTGATTGGAATGGAAGACATTGTTTGTTGGTTTGGGGTTTAGGTCTTAATGTATTTGGGTAGGGGAAAACTACTAAAAATTGTTTGTGTATTAGCTAGGGTAAAAATATGGGGTTGGATAATTAATTGAGTATATGTGAATAAAATTCTCTTCAAAATATGGAATTAAATAATTTCAAATTTAAAATACTGGTCAAAAGATAGTGGAACATTTGGGTATCAAGTGGAAATAAAATTGGGATTGTGGTTGTGGATATTATAAAAAAAATGTTGTTTTGGGTTCAAACATTGGATGAGTCAATCAAAATAAATGGGTTGGAATCCTAGTTTTGGGCTTTGAGGCTTTGGGGGTTTGCTCATTTTCAATCTCTTCATGGACTTTTTCCAATTGCTCCTCGAATGCTGCGCATTATGATGGAATCATCTTGAATTTAGCAATTTCTTGATTTTATGCAAAAATTATAAAAACAATCAAATTTGAGATATATAGAGACATTTAATTAATTTTAAGCACATTTAGGGACTAATAAAGGGTTAAATGGGTGCTTGTTAGTAATATTCAAATAAATCCATTTTAAACCATGGATTAAACACAACAACAATTGCTAACACCAAACTATATTCCTCCCAATATTTGGCAAACTTCAATTTCATTGGTTCAACCATCAAACACCGAAAACTATGTTCACTATTCTCCCACTCAACTAAATGCATTTGAACATTACAAATATCAGAAAGAAGAAGAAGAAGAAAACACATTCAAATGTAGGAAAATGAAAAGGAGAAAAAATGATTTATTGCAATGTAAAAAAATCTCAAGCAGTTACATATCTCTTTTGCCATTTCCCACTCTTCATCACTTGGATTGAACTTATAAATTCGATCAGTTTGTGCTAGACGCCAAAACACCTCCTTCATCTCTAGCGCACTTTCAATCACCAAAAAAGTAGAATTCCACCTAGCAGGACAATGACAATCCATTTTCACTTTTTTTCCCCCTATCTTTCAATTTAAGTTGATTTTAGCGTGATTAAATTTATGTGTTGCATAAGTTGATCTTTTTAGATATCTCACCGATTCTCTAACCTTGATAATAAAATTTTCAATTTCTCTTAGCCCATCCAGAGCTTCTACGAAGCCTGGTCCTAGAGCACTGATTTGTGTTTGGGAGGGTGGTTCGCACGTGATCGAACCACTCTACCCTTCTCTCCATGGGTTTGGAGAACTTGGAGAGGGGTTAGAGTTGGTCTGAGCACGTGCGAACTACCCTCCCAGGCACAAATAAGTGCTTTCGGACCTGGCTCTCTAGAATTTTTCTAGCCCAACTTACTCAATCAAATTCAGTATATGAGCACTACAACGAACATTAAATTATTGGCCTTCCAACAATATTGAAGATTTGGCATAACGCTAACATTTCAAACTTCTTACCTTAGCATGATTGACACTTTCATTGTCACCCACCATTGAGAATAACTTCTTTTAAAAAATATAGTCGAAAAGCTTGTCACTGATACATGTAAAAAGAGGTTATACATCATGAGGATGTTCAATATAATTATAAACAAGTATTTTTTTTGTTCAATTCCCAATTTTCACCAATGAAATGAGATGTTAAACATACATATCCAATATTTTGATGATTAGATGTCCAAAGATCGGTAGTATATGTGATCCTCCCAGAATATCGTTCAAAGTAATCATATAACTTTCGGTTTCTTGTTTGTTGATTTTAAGGATATCATACCTCACTGTATTTCTTGACACAAGTTTATACATTGGTTGAAGACCATTGCAAAATATCTCAAAGTATTCATGTTCAACCATATTGAATAAACAATTATGCTTAATAATCATCTTAGCAAAATCCATCCTACTATTATCTCTGTCGAACTTATGGCTTTTACAAAAGCAGCAAATTTGAAGCACTTTTTTGTAGCTACCAACATTTGTTGACCATTATCTCTACCTTTCTCTGTATACATCTACCTAAGTGTGTCTTTAATTGACTAGTTCCCTTGTGACTCTTTCCCATAAATTCCTAACAACAATGCTTACACTTTGCAATTTTGTTTTTGTTTGACTCTTTCAAATTTTCAAACTCTCATCATACCTTAGAGTCAACGTATGTCTCTCAAGAGAATTTGGAGCGACTGTTTCACTTCTATTGCATTCTCAACAATAATATTTTTTCCTTTCATCTCCAGTCATTTCATGAACCAATAAACTCCGAAAATAAAGATTGTTAGAAAAAGAAAAAAAAACAGTCAAGATTTTGTCAAGAAGTATACCAAATAGCAAAGGAACTCAAATTTATTTGAAAAAATAAAAGTAAATCGAAAATCCATGGAAAATAATACCTTCTTCTTGATGAGAAATTTGATTTTGAAGTTGAAAGTTTGATGAAAATAGGGTATGGGAGCTAGCAAACAATTTTTGTTTTTGTTTTGCTGCTTAGTTGATAACTGAAAATGTTAGATGAAGTGAAACTTTTTTCTCTAATATAAACAACCTCAACCAAAGTGTTTTACGATTATTAAATTAGATTTTCAACTTCCAATCAAGAGTTAAAAAGTCTAATACTTTTATCACTTTGCAATTTGCAGGCTACAAGTAATATGTTTATAACTAACCTACGAGGACCTCCGTAGTTTTCATTGTAAATTAAAATCCCTAATAAGTTATACATAATTATTTTTTTAATTTGTTTGAGCTGAAATTTTCAAAAAAACTATGAATTAATATCAGAAACAATGTGCCAAAGTTTCAAACCATTTTGACACTATTCCTTGAGATATGTGTTTAGGTCCCAGCCATTACAGTCTTTGTGTGTATTTAAGGACCATCATTTCTAGTGATCTTGGACAATGGGCGTTAGTCGACCTATCGGCTGACTTCTATCGCACCCAAAGTGGGCCCTTGCTCGCTTTGTGATATTAATAGATAAATTCCCTTTATCCCACTTAGAGCGGATCGAGGCACACATATTGAAACAAACTAAAAGTTTGACACATTATTTATATTGTTGGTCTTTAATTTCCCTCAAATTTTCAGCTCAAATGAAGCTCCTAATATAGTTTTCATTTAACCATGTGTATGAAGGGTCCTCAATATATAATGAAAACTACGGGGTCCACTTGAGTTAGCAAAACTAGTTTTTGTCTCAAATGTGTAGTACCTATTCCACCAATAATTGAACAAGCAATCAATTAAACCTTGTTAACATCATGATAGGTATATGCAATCATATTTTTTAATTACACAATATAAAATCGGGTCGGATTCTTATAGGATCAGATATGCTCATATCCATATTTGATTTGTTAAGTTAACGGGGTAGTGATTCAGATCATAATAATTAGATTAAGCCCCTAAATCATCTCCTATTAAATACATCATATTCGGATTGAAATCTGATTCATTGACATCTCTAGTCATAATCTTTCGACACAGATAAGAAAGTTCAATGTTGGGGAAGGTATGCAATTCCACATGATGGGACTGGAAAAAATGCGATCACCTGCCAAAGCGCCAAGAGCTATAACTTGATTGACAAAGAAACCATAACAAGATTGCATAGTGAAAGTGTCATACTTATCATCCCAAGTGTGCTCATCATCTTAATCTCCCAAACTAATGGAACTTAGAAGTTGTAATAAATAATAAGGGATTTCATCTCTCAATGGAAAAATCCCGATCAATACCTTGTTGCGACTAATTTGCAAAGTTAGAAACCAAACCTTGTTGTCTATGGGTGATCTTTAAGCTCAACTTTGAGAGATCTTGGGGTCAACCACTTGTCTCTCCTAAAATCAATCAACTTGCCATGTCCTACTTTGAAAGTAGCATGCTTGTTATATTCAATTTGACTGTTATGATGTACCCTTGCCCCACTTAGCACAACCATAAGATGAAACTACCTGATTAGTAGCCCATCCATGACCAAATGCCATATTTTTCAGCAATCAAAATTCTCCAAACAACACTCTTTTCCACAACAAACCTTCACATCCACTTGGTAAGAAGAGCTTGGTGCTGCACAAGAAGTTGCAAGATATTTTCTCAATATCCTTTGCTACCAAAACAGGGATAATGGTAATTGACATCAAATCAATTGGTATACTTGTGATTGTGTTATTAAAGAGAGTCAATCTTTCTGCCTTTGAGATGTACTTTCTCTTCCAAACGGTAGATCGACCTTAGATCCTAGTCTCCACGCTGTCCCAGACCCTCCCATCCTTGTAATACTAACCTAACAACATCCCAAGGTATTTAGTTAACAAATCTTAAGGTTTACTAATAAACACCCAAAACCTTGATTTTGTACGCCCCATGTAGTCTCTAGTTGTGCATAAAATTAATTAAATGCCTTTATTTATCTAAAATTTAATTATTGTCATAAATTTTGTAGGAAACCGAGAAATGTGGACAATTCCACCATTAATTTGCACGTCGATGAGTAATTGGAGAAATTATATACAAAAGATTAAAGCTTAGACCAACCCTAAAAACCGACCAAATTCAAAATACCCCCTAATGACCAATACATTGTTTTGAGCCAAAAAAACACATGTTTTTTTAATTTACATTCACAATCCAAATATACCACTAATATTTTCTATCAATAACCTTTTAAAAATCCCTCCAAAACAACTCTTAAAAATTTTGAATTATTAAATTTTAAAATTTTGAAGATTTTTTTTATTTATTCCCATTCAACAAACCACTTAAACCCTAACCCTAATAAATCTCATCCATTCAATTTATCAAACAAATTAATTTTGGCCGTCAAACACAATAAGTTAAGTTAACGCCATCGGATTTTGAGTTACATCTCGTCCAAACACATGCCTTGGGTCTAGGAATAGAGACTATTTTTTTCCATTCAAATGAGGTTTTCTTCTATGTTTTATTTTTGGAGAGAAAGTGTAGAGAAATGCAAGTTCTTAGTTTGTATTCTATTTTTTTTTATTGAAGTAGATGTAAGTTTCATTTTTATTTAAGCATTTCTTGTCTTTCATTTCATTCATTTTTTAGCAATAGTTTCTCCTTCTAAATTATTCCTTTTTAAGTATTAATTTATTTACATCATTCATGAAAAGGTAATCCTCCCCCAAGGGGAAAAGATTGGACCTCGTGAAAATATAATGCTAGATAGATTGTATTTTAATTTATGAAGTAAAGTAGAACAATTAATTGTAAGAAGTACTTCGAAAGGAAGTTTCATTTGTTAAACAGTTAATATTTTTTATTCGAAAGAGAAAGAGTAGGGGTGGGCATAAACCGATTTAATTTCGGTAAACCGACCGAACCAATTTTTAAATACGGTTCGGTAACCGAACCGAATAAGGGATGATAAGAGAATTTGTAAAGCTGAACCGAAACCGGTTCCAAACGGTTCAGAATCGGTTCACCATTTTAAACCGTCCGATTAAAAACCGAACCGACCGATTGGTGCATATGCTGCATACTGTCGCACTGTATCACACCCCAAAGGCAAAAAGGCCAAAAACAAAAACCCAATCTTTAGGTTTCTATTTCTTCTTGCAGAAATTGTAAATGGCGACGAAACCAGATTGAGATTCACTCAAACTCAAACTCAAACTCTCAGATTGAGATGGATGGTATTGAGCTGGCTGGCACATCTCGGACTCTCTCGTTTCACTCTCTTTTTCGATTCTTCCCGGTTGATTGGATCCGAGTATTTCAACTCGCCCAAATCCATCAATCGGGAATATAAACTCGGGGTTTTCTGTAGGGTTTTCGAAACAAAATTGGGGTTTTTTTTTTTCTTTCTTCTTTTCTTTCTGAATTTGGGGTTTTGTGATTGGAGATCTGTGTGAATTCGTGGTAGAGTGGAAAGTAAGCTCTGAAGTGTTTGGCAAGGAGTGGTGGATGGCATTATAGAGTGAATTCGAGCTGCCAATGCTATTTGTTGCGCTTTTGGAGAACATTTTCGGCCAATTTTCAGAGACAGAAATTTTTACTTCTACTATAGGGGTTGAAAAATGGGCTAAAAAATTTCATTGGGGGGTTGAAATTTTTACTTCGTTTGTATGTGTATTTTTCAATCAATGGGGTAAAAAATTTCATTGTCAATTTTCATTTGGGCTAAAAATGGGCCGGTCAAAATGGGCTGAAAAAGTTAAGACCGAATTGTCAGCCCAACCGAACCGGACCGAACCGAAATTCGGCCCAACTGAATTTCTCGATTTAACATATACAAAATTGGTTTCGGTTTTGGATTTGGGCTAACCGATTGAAAATGGTTCGAAAGCGGTTTGGGCCTCAAACCGAACCGACTTTGCCCACCCCTACGAAAGAGTACATTTTACTTCATGTCTTTAGGATTTTTTCAATGAAAAACATAACCAAAATTCAACGATGTTTTAGAAATAAACAACGGATTTTGTTAATGTTGGAGGGAAACGAAAATATTTTTACTTCTTAAATCTTAAAACTCAAGTCATGTAGGTTTCAAAACCATGTGATTTTAGTATTTTGGCAGAAACTGAAAATACATTCTATTACATCATTACGTTGGAATGTCGTGATTTTCATACCTTTGAGATTTTCCACATTTCAATCTGATGTAATTAGGATAGCAGTAATATTAGGAATGATAGTATTTCATGCATATTGAGAATTCTAGTATTATTAAGACAATGTTTCCTATTTGGTTTAGGGTTTGTTTTAGAAGTTAGGTTAGTTGTAAGTACGTGCATAGGTTGATCATTGTAATTTTGTTTTTGATGGTATAAAAGTTAATTTTTTATTAGTTATTTATGTTTATTTTATCGTTGTTATTTCGAATTATTCCATTATTTCAATTCTTGTTCATATTATTTCGATTATAGTTCTTTTATAACAATTGTTATTAGAGCCAAATGATTCTAGTTCGTTCAATTTGAGAAAAATAGGTTCGAATGAAGAAGAAGAATAATAAATATTTTGAATTTTATTTTATCCCTTAACCCTCCCACTCCAAATGCCACCGACAGTGTTTGAATACTAGATTCACTGGCAATTTTAAACTACTGCCAATCGCAGTCCCAACCATCGTCATGGCAACTCACAAATCAGCCGACATCTGGCCATCTTGTCGTCGCAACAGTCCATCACAACTATCATTCATCGCAACTCAACCCGTTTCTTTGCAGCCCCATCGCAAGTGTGCTCGTCGTCATCGCTGTCAGATCCGTAGGAATAATAGTATTTTAGGCATATTAGGACAATGTTTCCTATTAGGTTTAGGATTTGTTTAAGAAGTTAGGTAAGTTATAAGTACGAGCGTAGGTTGATCATTATAAAAATTATTTTGTTCATTAATTATTTCTGTTTATTTTATCATTGTTATTTTGAATTATTCTGTTATTTCAATTATTGCTCATATTATTTCAATTATAATTTTTTTATATCAATTGGTATCAGAGTCGAACGATTCTAGTTCAATCGATTTGAAAAAAATAGGTTCAAATGAACAAGAAGAATAAATATTTTGAATTTTTTCATCCCTTAACCCCTCCCATTCCAAATGTCATAGGCAGGGTTTGAATAGTGGACTGTGATTCCATCCGCCATAAGTTTACCGCTGAGCTGGTACCCCATTGGCAAATATTTTGAAATAATTGAAGGTTTGAAGAAGAACATAAACAAATAGACTCACTAGCAATTTAAGTTGTCGTCAATCATATGCCCAACCATCGTCGCAACCACAATCACAAATTAGTCGACCTCCGGCCACCTTGTCGTTGCAATAGTCTATCACAACTATCATTCATCGCAGCTCAACCCATCTCTCCGCAGCCTCATTGCAGCTCAACATGTTTCTCCATAACCCCATCGCATGCAGGCCCCTCACAGTCGCAGTCAGATCCATATTGCGATCAACTATTCCCACACCCCCTCGCCGCCTGTCCTTCCCACTATCGCCACATCGTCCGGCAACAAGCCATGCCCCTCTTCAAAGTTTCGTACCACCCCAGCTCCAAACCGGAATCCTCTGTGGCTAATCACGCCATCGTGAAACCCGATCCCCTCCTATTCGCGAGCAAACCCCCATTTTTTTTTTTTTTTTTCAAATTTGTTGCTACAAATCTTGTTGGAGAAGAATATCTATTTTTTTAGTTAGCCCCTCTACAATATTTTTACTTCGTTCCCTGGCCTGTTTTTTATAAAGTAGTCACAAAAAAGGTTCTTTTTATTGATGTTGAAAATTATGCAATGACAATAATGTCAATTTTTAGCATCACTCATTTACAATGGACCGTAGTGCTCGAGAGTAAAGATCTTGGATGTGCCCAAGTGGGAAAAGCATCAACATTGGAGAAACTAATTGCCAACCTAGAGACAACTTTGTACAAAAGAAAGAAGAATTTAATTACTAGTTTCTATTCAAGTTAATTAACATGAAGAAAAATAAGGTGACGAACAATTAGTTTGTCTGAATTATCACTTGGGATCTAATCATCAAGATGATAACACTTTCAGGTAGTTAAAGAAAAAAAAATTCTCCTTTTTTTTATGAGATTCTCAAGTTCTGCTTCAGTATTTGGGATCCATTTGTTGGAGGTAAATATAAAGTTACTCCTTGACAACTACAATGGAACATTTAGCGAGTCTAGCATCATCTCGGTCGAAACCTGCAATGGTTTGATTTCCGCTTTTGATAATTTAAGCAAGGATAAAAAGGATTACAACTTCATATAGTAAGAGTGTGAAATTACTTGGCTATTTACAAAGTTTAAACAAAAATAAAATTAGAATCAATAGGATCATCATGTGCGGTTTTGGTTCACACAAGAGCCTGAAGAGTAATCCCAAATGTAATTATAGGAAAGGGCATTTGGGAAACAACAATATCGCAGTGCCACAAAACATTAAATATCAGAATTTAACACAACCAAGTAACTAATTCAGTACACACCTGAAAGACAATTAAATTAGGTAGCTACTAACAACGCCACTTCAGATGTCTAACACCACCACCCCCTAATTGCTAACAAACACCATCCTTAAATAGCCAATTTTGAGCAAGATACATGTGGATTCTTTGACCAATTGCACCTCTTCACAACATTATCAACCTATCTCTTGGTTTGTTTTCTCAAATTGGGCAAAAATGGTGGGTTTGGGGTATTTAATGGTGGTGCTAGTTTGCATTTGAGAGGGTGGTGGCACAACATAGTAGCTCTCATAAATCATTCTAAGAAACACATGAAATCTTTGTAAACGTTTTTAAATGTTTTTTTAAAAACATGTTAAATAACTCTTTCATTATGGTTGGTCTACACTTAGAGTTGCCATGGTCAGTCATTAGTCCTCCTCTTGTACAAATCCAATTCATGAATGTTGGTTGCTTGTGATCTATGACACAAATTTTACTTGCTTTCATCAAACAAAAAGGCAAGGCATAACCACCCCTCTCACTTTATTTTTCCAATTAAAGCCGAGACCACAAATTTCACTTGCTCTTCTTTTATTTTCTTGATTTGAGCAGTAGAGCAGTTTTGATTCTCAGATTTCAAGATTAACAAACATGGATTAGAGAGAGGGAAACAAATAGAAAGAAAGACGGAGATGGAAGGCAAGATTAATATTGGTGTTTGCGTCATGGAAAAGAATGTAAAATGCGGATCGGGGGTTGTTTATCTTTTGCCGACTTATCAAAAATCTTATCTCTCCTACATTACTACTTGCAACATTAAAATCCTATCTTGCAACATGGCCTTCCAAGTGTAGACCAACCAGAATGAAGGAGTTCTTGTACATGTTTTAAAACAATAAAAATAAGTTGCAGACAAGGGAGATGAGAATTTGGGGAAGATGGGTTAGGTTACATCGAGATGGATATAGGTTTGGCTCATCTTGAAGAGATTTTGACATGGGCAATTTGGTATTTTAGAAAATTATGGATGACTTAAGTTGGTCAATGTCATTGACTTAATGGTCAAAACTCAAATTGGGTGTCTGACTGAAATAGAAGAACTTTTGGGTGCCAAACAAGAATATACCTATGCTAATGGGAGCCAAAAGAAAAATAACCCTAAATATTTAAGACTCATGAAGAAATAATTAATGCTCATATTTCTACCATATCTCATATTTCAATAGACTTATAGGCTACTTATTTTACAAAATAGATCATTTAGATTCCGTAGTTGATGTAATGACTAATTTGTGTCTACTTTATACTTTTATAACCAACAATGACTCTTTTATTAACCCAGGTTAACCCATAAAGTTATAAGACATATTTACTTTTACTAAACAAATAGAAAAACTACTTTTATACTTTTACGACTAACAAAGAATCTTTTATTAACCTAGGTTAACCCATAAATATATTTTTATGACTAACAATGACTCTTTTATTGATGATTCTAATTATGTCCAACTTAACATAACTGTAAGACAATTGCTCAAGAGGACATGGTTAATTAATTAAAATTTTAATTTGTTTAGGAAGGGTGAAGATGTTCTATAACTTTATGGAAAGAATTAGTGTTAGTCATAAAAGTATAAAGTAGGCACAAATTAGACATTACATCAATTACAGTA
Source organism: Berberis thunbergii (assembly GCA_003290165.1). Lineage (NCBI taxonomy): Eukaryota > Viridiplantae > Streptophyta > Magnoliopsida > Ranunculales > Berberidaceae > Berberis > Berberis thunbergii. The sequence goes on along the minus strand of QNQO01002070.1, from coordinate 64,019 downwards.
TCTAAATAATCTATTTTGTGAAAAGTATGCCTTAAAAGTCATTTTCCATATTTTCAACCACCAACAATGCTTTACCTTCACCTTATCAGCTCTTAATAGTGTTATTAATAAATGCAATATGTTAAACTTCTAAAAGCAAAAGTCCTACAAATCAAAATAGAAATCAAGAATCAGGAACATAAACATTCGTAAACGACATGTAGTAACTCATAATGCAAATTGCCTGGTAATTCCATTAATAAATGACATCCAAGCCTTTTGCTAAAAAATGCCTCAGCCTGCAGTAAAGCTTAAAACTTTTTTTTTAAACATAGCAAGATAAGAAAATTTTATTAATAGGAAAAACATTTGTTATAGTAACTGATGATAAACCAAAACGGTTCCAACTCTGCATCGTACATGTGTCATGATGATCTTGAAAAATAACATGCTCTAGAGTCAGCCCAACACTGATCCGACCCAAGCAATTCTAAGCCTGCCCAATGCAATCCACCAGACAGACCCAAATTCTTATAGCCTGCTAAGCCCACGTGTCTCACAACTGTCCTCAATACCCGTAAGCCATACTAAAGCAAGTATCTAGAGGATCAACTTCAGATGAGCAATTACAGTAGTTTTTTTACTTCCAACTAGGAAACAGATTCCAGAGTATATTTCACATATGTAGACCTCTACCTATAAACTACTCTTAGAACGGGAACTATCTCCACTATATCTAGGGGCATAAGGCTAACTAGGAAACTTCCCTCCACAATACGATTCCTAATTAGATAAGGATATCCACGAAGATCTCCTTCCCTAAACTACGTCATCCATGGCCTGGTCAGACTAAGACTCCAACACTATAAATAAGACATGAGGTTAGTAAGCTAAGGTACGCTACAAATATCCTATTTAATCCATTACACCTTCCTTAGATCCTTGTTTGACTTTAGCATTGGAATATCATCGGCCACCACAACGGTGGTTCGTGGCTTACGTGCGTTCCTTGTGCAGGTCAGCAGGTTTACAGGTCAAGGTCAAAGTCAATGTCAAAGTCAAAGTCAAAGTCAAAGTAGGGAGCGAAAAATGACTGCATTAGTTTGGCGTAGTCCGTGGGAACGACAAATTTCCTAACTTTTTACTAGCATCATCTCTTTTCGAAATACAAAGAGATGGTGACCACTAGATCACGCAACAATGGAGAATAAGGAGACACGTCAAATGCTCAGACCGGCGCTATACTGCCGCTCTCAACGGTGTCGACAACGCACGGGCAACAAACTCACACCCCTATGCTAGCTACAACAACGACGGACCCCGGAATAAATTTGTTGTCATTTCAAATACAACAAATTGCCAAAGCAGTGGAGGCACTCGTACAACAGAACCCTCCACCTACCAATGGAGATCAGGATCAACACATGCCCCCATCTTTCGAAAACAATAGAGAACAAGCACAAGAAAGTCAAGCCCTTGCTAGTTCTCATTGGACTAGGGGAGGCGCAGCTAATGCGGAACTGACTCTCAGGGCAGAGAGGCTCGGCCCTCAGAACCCCTCCGCAGAGGGGCGCACGACCCAGATGTACTATACCGTCTCTCAGTTCCACCGTTCGTGGACTATATCATGAACGAAACTCTTCCAAAGAAGTTCAAGCCTCAAAAGCTCGACTTCTACGATGGGACCACCGACCCATTTGACCACCTACGCTACTACCAGCATGTAATGGCACTCAAAGAAGGATCCGAGTTGGTGATGTGCAAAACTTTTCCTACCAGCCTGAAGAAGTCAGCACTAACATGGTTCCATAGCCTATCGCCGAAGTTGATCGACTCATTCAAGATGCTGGCAAAGGAGTTCCTGTCGCGTTTTCTCGGAAGTCAGTGTCTCCAGAAAGACCCACACTACATATTCTATTTGAAACAGAAATCCAATGACTCAAAGAGTATGTCACACGCTTCAACAATGAGTTGACACTCGTTGATGGTTGTAGCGATGACAACTTTTACCGCGGGCCTAAATGAAGGAAAACTTTATGAATGCCTCACCTTGGAACCCCCTTTGGATATGATAGAGCTCCTTAAGAGCCTAGAGGTACATCACCTTAGAAGAGTTGAGAACTATGAGAAGGAAATCGAAGGTGAAAAGAAACCATTCGTTCCTAAGGACGGGAAGGAGGTGTGAGGATGAAGAAAGGAGCAAGCAAAAACGCAATGACAATAGATCGGACTCTAGCCGGGCTAGGCCAGAGAAAACTTCCAACTACGTTGGATCCAGATCTGTGCCCCCCTTCAATTCTAGCCCATCGAATGTCTTGAATTCAATTAAAAACTGGGTAGATTTGAAGTAACCCTCCAAACAGAGCGGAGACCCTCCAAACGTGACAACAACAAGTATTGCTCGTACCACAATGAGGGTGGCCATAAAGATACCAATGCCTGCAAGAATCTAAGGTACGGGATCGAGTACTGGATCCGCAGAGGCAAGCTAAAGGAATTCTTGGGCTCCAAGAAGCAACCAGAACGACCCAGGGACCGGGGGGAGTCAGTCAAGGAGATCAAGAAGGAAACTCTGGACATAATCTGTCCTTCATGGAGTCGAACCGGATGAAGACTTGTCAAACAGGTCCCGCAGGCGAACTCTATTGGAGATGCGGACACATCCCGCAGATGAGGACATACGCATTTGCCACTCGAGGGTGCAAATCTCCATGCCCACCTTAACCTTTACAGACCAGGACCTCGAAAAATTTGAGCACCGCACAATGACGCTCTTGTCATATCGGTCTCCATTGCAAGGTGGGAGGTAAATAGAGCTTTGGTAGATACGGGAAGCTCGCTCAACGTCCTGTTCTATAACGCATTCTGCAGTATGAACCTCAAAGAGGAGAACCTGACGTCTTCAGACTACTCGCTGATTGGATTCAACAGAGAGAAATGCTTCCTGACCGGGAAGATAAGGTTAGCAATATTGGCAGGAGAGCCACAACTTAGAAATGTCATGAACCTGAACTTCATGGTAGTAGACGCGCCGTATACCTACAACCTTATCTTGGGAAGACCATGTCTCCACCAGATTGAAGCAGTAGTTTCCACCCTTCACCAGTGCGTTAAGTACACTGCTAACAACTCTAAAGGAACAAAACGTAGGGACCAGCCTATGGCACGAGGCTGCCATTATAATGCACTAAAGCAGTTAGAATGTTCTCAGATCCCACTGGATCCCACAGCGCAATCTGAACTAGAGCCAAAACTAGTGACTGCAAGCGCCATCACTTCACTCGCAGTAGGGCGAAGAGGTCAATGCAGATGGGAGTACAACCCCCTGACATTCCCTCAGCACGAAAATCAACTCCCACGCAAGATTTACTCTTCAGTAACCTCAGAGACATCAACGAAGGTAGGTAGTTCGTTGAAAGTATCAACGATCCAGCAAGAACCATGCAAATTCACTTTAGGGCCGAATCGACTTCTCTCCACCAACAGTTAGTCTATTTCAGTTGTTTATTTTCCTTCCCATAGTCAATGTAGAGTTTTAATTCTTAAAAGCTTATGTGATTGCAATCATTTAAAAATAAAAAATAATCACACAAACACGCTCTATTGATTACTGGAAAGATGTAACAACAAGTGCCCTGAGGCGGATACAAAAGACTACATACTACGTGCATCTGAATCCGATGTGACATAAAGTAAAATCTCGCTTAAACAGTCAGACTCCAGAAGAGAGCAAAGATACCCAAAGTAGGCTCCGCGAACTCTCCAATGAACGTTATCTACGAAGAAACAGCAGGACGAAGGACTGGCTGTGTAAGAGAATGATGAAATAACATGTCCAATTCAAGGCCTCTGCAGACACAACCCTCAAATATGGTTTGAGGTGGTACAAAATTAGACTATGGCCAGCTACGACCAACTCACACGCTCGATCCGGTCGACCAGATGAACTTGGGACAAGTATTAGGTTGAAACAAATCGAGTGCACCCTCCCTCTGAAGGGATGAGAGGGATATCTAGAAGTCAATGGCCCAATCTAGTGGCCACGTCCAACTCCACTAGACCCAAGATCTCGAATTCCAGCGCAAGGCAAGACAACGGGATTAATCGAGAGTGATGGAGGCGTCCGCTTTGGAGTTGGATGTTTGTATTATCTCTGAGATTAAGTGCTCCAGAGCAACGATAGGGCACCGGCGCATAAATGACAGACTCATCCCTTGGGAGGGAGTCCATATTTATTCTTTGCAACATGAGAAGAAATAACGAGATCTCAGCGAACCAACTAGGTGCTCGCCCAAAGCAGATGACTGCGCATAACAGCAAGTCTCAACACGACTCATGGCGTGTAAACGTCAGAACACTCGAAGACTCCAACGATAGAGATCTCCTTTTAGCCTTTGAAAAACCCAAAACATTTTCTTTGAGTAAGAATATTATAGGAGATACGCTATGCGGAAGATAATGCCTACAATGATGAATAAACACCATTATATAGACATAATGGTTCACCAAACGGACGCTTCAACATTAACTGTTAGCATTGAATATCGTATGAGAAACAAGGAGACGATGACTAAAAAGGAAACTGCACAAGTCCACATTCGTCCAATCAACAAGGCTGCATACAACCCCATTAATTATGAGGGAGTGACCAATACTCAACCGTATCGCGATCTATGTCGTACACGTGTTACCATGTGATTTACGCTATACACGTAACATATTTCATACAAGAAACCCTAGCTCTCACTCTACAATATTCAAACAACATTCTACCATGTGCCTGACGCGAGCATCAGAAACCCTAGTCAGTTTTGACACACGAATCACACCTGCATATCACTAGCTGATTCAAGGTACTCCTATATCTTCATAACTCGTCCGTACAAAGCACTCCGCTCGCTGATATAGGCTCGCACGCCCCCAGTTGGCGGAGCCCCCACATAGCCGAGCAAGCTTAGTCAGCTTTGGCTTACGACAACGACTTTCGATTCACCCCGACACCTAATCCGCTCAGTGCGGATCTCAATGGTTTAGGAAGTGGGAGTCTAATCAGTGCTATCACGCCTGGTGACTGTTTCCCCCTTCGTGGACAATGGTCGCCAAACCCGATCAGATAAGCCTAGTTGGTGACGATTGGCAATGAAAGCTTTTGATCAAAGCCCAGACCTATAGCCCCCTACTGTGCGGGTGTAGATGGTTTGGAAGGTGGGAGCCTAGTCAGTTCCGATTGATGTCGAAAGTTCGCCATGGGAAGTTGCTTTGCTACAAACTATGGTCGCTGAATTACCAACTCCAGACTTGTAGCCCCTACTGCGTGGGTGTAGATGGTTTGGAAGATGGGAGTCTAGTCAGTCTTGAACTGATTTCGACAACTTTCCATGGGACTACTGCTCTTCTACAAACCATGGTCGCCGAAAACTCCCAGACTTGTAGCCCCCACTGCATGGGTGTAGATGGTTTGGAAGGTGGGAGCCTAGTCAGTCCCGAATTGATTTCGACGGCTTGCCATAAAACCATTGCTCTTCTACAGACCATGGTCGTTGAAAACTCTCAGACTTGTAGCCTGCATTGCGCGGGTGTAGATGGTTTGGAAGGTGGGAGCCTAGTCAGTCCAGAACTGATTCTGGCTGCTTGCTATGGGACCATTGCTCTTCTACAGACCATGGTCGCCAAAACCCCCCAAATTTGTAACTCAATGCGCACATGTGTAGATGAATTGGAAGGTGGGAGCCTAGTCAGCCCCGAACTGATTTCGACAGCTTACCACGAGACCACTCATCTTGAACAAACCATGGTCACCGAATCCTCTCATCTCAAACTTGAAGCCCGCTATGTGTGGGTGTAGATGGATTGAAAGGTGGGAGCCTAGTCAGTCTCGAATTGATGTCGACGGCTTGCCACAGGATCATCTCTTCAACAGACCATGATTGTCGAATCCTCCCTCCCCGAACTTGTAGTCCACTCTGCTCGGGGATATAAGTCATGCCGACTCATAAATCGTCTACAACGGATATAAGTAGCGTCTTCAAGGTCACATGGGATGACATTCTATTATTAGCAAAAGCCACTCATGTTGACTCATAAATCGTCCCGTCAACACGCAAACGAGTGCTACATGGAATACCAGCCCGAGCTTACAAAACCTGACTTGGGACAAACGCTCAGGCTCAAAGACAATGCATGTGATCGACTATCACAATTCACTCATGCCAGCTAACCGCGACCGATAGTCAGGTAGGAGATGTGGCTTACATTAAGGACGCCCACTATTGGATGTAACTAAGCAATAGTGACTCAGAGTCACTTGGAATGCAAATGGTCAAACTCTCAATAGCAGACAGACAAGTCAATGACGTGAACTTAATGGTTCCATCAAAAAATGAATGTTAGACTCAATTAGTTTTCAAAATAAGGGCCAAACTCTAATAGGTATAAACTATTGAGTGCTAAACTCCAAAAAACCCTTAAAAATATATACTAAAGACATAATAAATAAATAAATAACCTAGTGTAATTTTCAATTCTCCTCCACATCGATGACCCTAGCAAACTGGAAGGTTGGCAATAGATTCTCAGTTTACGAGATGGATAATGCCTGCTGAATCTTTCAGGAAGGACATGCCAAACCCCCATCCACAAATACATTTGAATTAAGAATTTGAGTATCTAGTGATGATACATCAAATAAGACTATCATCACGACCATACACGTGACAAAAATCACTTTTTACAATGACCAAGTATTTCAATTCAGGGCCAACTCGCAAAGCCCAAAAAGGCAGATCCAACCATTAAAGCCCAAAAGTAGCAACCAAAGCAAACAAAAATGAAATCATGCAAATAATTATTATTGACAAAAAGAAATAAAAGATGACTTAACTAAAAACTCTCAAAATCAAAGGAACAATAGGTTCAAAACTCACATATCAATTATAATGAGTTAAATTTAATTAAGCATGCTATGAGTACCAATTACTTAGTTGATTACATGTGAATTTGCATATGATAACCATGAATAAACATTAACCAAAGAACAATATTAGACCATAAATCATGTTTATAACGTCATACAGTCTGACGCTGTGTCCAATTAATCCTCAGAATAAGTGGGAACATGGAGTGATATGTCATCCACGTCATGCTACACAAATGAACTCATAATAAGTTCTCTCAAGCTCCGGATCCTACTCTAATAAGGTTTCACCGGATCTCATATTTCACATGAACTAGTACCCGAGATAAAAACAGAAAGAAAAAATCAAAAAAAAGAAAAAAATATTAATGAAGTAATTAGATATTTTACTAATCCCCGACAACGACGCCAAAAATTGATGCACTATTTTACTAGCACACAACTTTATTCCTTGCTTTGTGATTGTAGTAAAGAATAAATATGGATCACTTGCTAACCCGTGAAAGAGATGTAGATGGTGATAAATTAGCTAAGGGTTTATAAATCAATTATCAATAATCACTTGCTAACCCGTGAAAACAATGCCCAAGATTAATTGTGACCGCACTGCATTAATCTTATTATTTTCTCAAATTCGTTGAATTAAACTAAGCGTCACTTTCAAACCATTCTTTTCATGCTATCTAATCAGGAATCGCAAGTTAGATAACAATCCATGATCATTAAGTTTTGTAGAAAATATGAACACTGACTAGGCAATTACAATTATGATCAACATCTTGTTCTTACCTAGGTTTTTACTTAACTTTACCAACGTTTCTGGATATTTACTACTTGTGAGTACAAGATTGTAACGATTAAGTGGAACTCTCTTATACTCTAGCCCAAGATCCTAACATGCTTACTAATTGGCCATCTTAACAAACATACAAAGAAAAATTATCTATAAAATAGTTAAGCAAAACACAATCACTAATAGCAAAGAAGATTAAATTCAATTAATTCATAAAACACATATTTGACGCTTTGAATCCACTCCCAGCTAAAAGGGAGTTTAGCTAGACATATTAATCATGTTCAAAGAATATTCCATAATCAAATATCAAACTAAATAAGAAAAGTAGTTAAGAGATTAAACGACGTCGTCTACTCGTGGTGGTAGAGAGAAATAATGTGGTTGCGGATAGCTAAGAAGAAAGAAGATACCGTTTTCATTCTTCTCTTCTTCTGCTTTGCCTACTCTGTGCATGTATTGCTATTTGGAAAAGAGGGAGAGACGGTGGCATCAGTGGCTGAGAAGAAGAGGGACTACGAGAAAGAGGGAAGGAAAGTGAGAGGCAAAAAAGAAAGTGGTCGACAGAGAGAGAGGCTGGCAGCAAGAACAAAAGGATCGATGGTGGTGTGAGGGTGTTGTGTGGTTGTGCTTGTGATTTGGCGGAGGGTGTGTGATGATGGCTATCCAAGGAGAAGACAATGGAGGAGATGATGTTATTGTTGCAAGATGAGTGACGACTTGTTGTGGTTGCAAGCGTGATTGCTTCAGGGCAGGTATCGTTATGTTTATAGTCGTTTTCTCTAGGTTTCCTTCTTTGAATAGTTTCCTTCTGCAATAAGTCGTCCTAATTCAAACCAACTTGCACCATTTAACTTCTATTTTGGAATCTTGTTATTGGAAACCTACACAAACATAAAAATAACAATTAATACCATAATTAACAAGAAATAACCTAAATTATATATAGAAATATGGTACTAAAATTGCATAATTATGCTCTTATCAAACTCCCCCACACTTATCTTTTACTAGCCCTCAAGCAAATTAAAGACACAAAATAAATGACTCAATCTATATTTTCCAACATTTGTATCACTATTCATATTCTAATTATATGTGAGAGGATTGATGTAAAAGAGAAACAAATAGCTCACATATGATATAACAAGAAAATAACATTTTCTGACATGTTTATTTACTAGAGTATGCCCCGTGCCGTTGGCACTTCACGTAATTTTATTTTTGTTAATTATTTTGTACTGAGCATATGCGTCATTATCCTTATTTTCGCTTTCAATCAGTATTAAAGTGTAAGCCGATTATAAGTGTAAGCATGTTTAGTCAAATTTGAATCATTTGTGAGAAAAATTTTAAACGCCGAAAATGAGTTCTCCCCCAATCTTTGAATTCGCCAAAACATGAAATTTAGGGTTTTTGTTTAAATGTGCATTAAGATGCTTGACTCGTTTTTTTGGTATGATTGGCCTGTTTCATTGTTTTTAAAACTATTAAAAAATATTAAAGATGTGCAATACATTATACTTTTTTTTTAATTATGAAATAGATATTTTTAATATTTTGGCCCTTATTTTGATCATTGATTTTGTTTGAAAGATCTTCAAAAATGCATTTCAACGATACTAAATTTATCAAAATCCGACAACAATGTAGATAGTTATGCTAATTTTCATTTTGCTAAAAGGATAACACAATATTTTTTTCTCCGCCACATGTACATTCCACCTACTTTTTTCAAAAGTTTTTTCATTACTTTTACCTTTCTACATATTTTATATTTACAAATATGCCATCATAGGAAATGAATCTCAACCCTCAAATTCAATATATTTCCCAACTTTCAATCTTAACCATCTTTTATCTCTAATCCTTTTGATTTGACTTTGTCCCAGTCAGCAATGAACAGTAAAATACCACTCTAAATTGTAATATAGATTTAATTTATTTTCAGATATATGATCTCATGGAAGGAATGCTACTACTTGAATGCAAGAAATAGTGACACCATATGCTCATACCTCATTCGAATCTCCATATCGTGACATTGCATGACACACTCAATCAAAAGGTCTTAATTCAGGTTGACTAAGGCCAAGGGGTCAAGAGAAGAGAAAGAACAGACAAATAAATTACAAAGGGCTTAAAGAAATGGTGAAAGCATGCAATAAGGTTAGAGACATTAGCAAGGAATCACATGGTTTAAGATATAAGTAGGAAAAATAAAAGGAAGAGGTGGCCTACCGAAAATGAAGAGTTTCAGCCATTATTTTGTATGTACTGAAAATGAAAGAACTCAACTATCTGTATTGTAATGAAATATTGAATGAATATAGACAAGGACTTGTGTCCCTTCTGTAATTTTGTACCACTTTTTTTTTCAACTATTTCTTCTTGAAGTATCTACCATAAGGGCCTTCCCTCACACTTGCTTTTCAACATATCTTGAACCACAATATAGTCTCTGTAAATCAAATTATGTTTCACTCTTCTTATTAGGTTAGGAATAGAAAATGAGGGTAACGAAACAAAATGTTTAATAACAGGCTCAGCGGGGTTAACCTAAATGAAATATATCATGGATCAGACTTTATTTGGCAATGGTGGAAACTAGGTGTCTTTATCATGTCAAGTATGTCGTGCAATTCAATATAATGCTTTGAACGAAATTAATACAAGTTCTAGTGTTTAATTCTTTGTTATGAAAGCAATCCAAGTAGCAACCAAAACAAACAAAAATGAGATCATGCAAATAATTATTATTGACAAAAGAAATGAAAGATGACCTAAATAAAAATTCTCAAAATCAAAGGAACAATAGGCTCAAAACTCACATATTGGTTATAATAAGTTGAATTCAATTAAGCATACTATGAGTGCCAAATACTCAGTTGATTACATGTAAATTTGTATATGATAACCATGAATAAACGCTAACCAAAGAATAATATTAGACCTTAAATAATGTTTATAAATCACCTTAAAGTCATGCAATTAAAAACCAAATCTCATAATTGTGTTGGAAAGTATCCTAAAATTCAAAACAACTATAAATTTTTTTTATATTGCTGACACTAATACCAACAAAGAAAACAAAAATCAACATTTTTTTTAATGGACTGACATTTTTTAATTTTATTTTTCAAAAAAAAAAAACCTTGTTCCACCTACACTTAAACCTAACATTGTCCTTAATGTTAACAAATTATAGCACATGCAATGAAAGATTTAAAAGAGGAAACAAACAAAAGCAAATATAACGAAAATTAAATAAGGGAATAGAAAAAGCAAATCTAATTGGGTTGTCTCCCAAGAAACGCTTGTTTTAACGTCATGCAGCCTGATAGTGTGTCCAATTAATCCTCAGAATAAGTGGGAACATGGAGTGATACGTCCTCTAAGTCATGTTCCACAAATAAACTCATAATAAGTTCTCTCAGGCTCTGGATCCTACTCTAATAAGTTTTCACCGGATCTCCTATTTCGCATGAACTAGTACCTGAAATAAAGATAGAAAGAAAAAAAAACCAATAAAAAGGAAAAAAATTAATAATAAAAAACTAATGAAGTAATTAGCAATTTTACTAATCCCCTGCAATGACGCAAAAAATTGATGCACTATTTTACTAGCACAAAACTTAATATCATACTTTGTGATTGTAATAAAGAATAAGTAGGGATCGTTCTGGACCGGGGATTAGAGGGTTTGCCAACTAGCACAAAGAATAACTAAGAGACAACTAACAGCCTAATTAAGAAAATATTTGGGGATTAAATTTTTCTAATTTAAACTAAGAAAATAATAAAACTTAAGAGATGTAGATGGTGAGAAATTAACTAAGGGTTTATCTCCACACACCAAACATATGTTCATAAATCAATCTTCAATAATCACTTGCTAACCCGTGAAAAACAATGCTCAAGATTAACCGTGACCGCACTGCATTAATCTTATTATTTTTCCAAATTCGTTGAATTAAACTACGCGTCGCTTTCAAACAATTCTTTTCATGCTATCTAATCAGGAATCACAAGTTAGATAACAATTCATGGTCATTAAGTTTAGTAGAAAATATGAACACTACTAGGCAATTACAAGTATGATCAACATCTTGTTCTTACCTAGGTTTTTAATTAACCTTACCAACGTTACTTGGTATTTACTACTTGGTTTTATACTCTAGTCCTAGATCCTGACATGCTTACTAAGTTGGCCACCTTAACAAACATACAAATAAAAGTTCTCTATAAAGTAGTTAAGCAAAACACAATCACTAATAGCAAGGAAGATTAAATTCAATTAATTCATAAAACACATGTTTGGGGCTTTGAATCCACCCCAAGCTAAAAGGGAGATTAGCTAGACATATTAATCATGTTCAAATAATATTCCATATCAAATATCACACTAAATAAGAAAAGGAGTTAAGAGATGAAACAATGAAGCCTGTTTGTTGTGGTAGAGAGAAACAATGTGGTTGCGGATAGCGGAGAAGAAATAAGATACAAATCTCCTTCCCCACTCTTTTCTTTTTTCTGCTTTGAACCGCTCTGTGTATGTGTTGCTATCTGGAAACAGGGGGAGAGACAGTGGCGTCAATGGCTGAGAAGGAGAGGGACTACGAGAGATAAGGAAGGAAAATGAAAGGCGAATAAGGAAGTGGTCGACAGAGAGAGAGGCTGGCAGCAAGAACAAGGGGATCAATGGTGGTGTGAGGGTGCTATGTGGTTGTGTTTGTGATTTGGCGGAGGGTTTGTTATGGTGGTTGTCCAAGGAGAAAACGATGAAGGAGATGAGGTTGTTGTTGCAAAATGGGTGACGGCTTGTTGTGGCTGCAAGCGTGATTGCTTCAGGGCAGGTATTGTTCTCTTTATAGCCTTTTCTCTAGGTTTCCTTTTTTGCATACTTTCCTTTTGCAATAAGTCTTCCTAATTCAAATCAATTTGCACCATTTAAACTTTTATTTTGGAATGTTGTTATTGGGAACCTACACAAACACGAAAATAACAATTAATACCATAACTAACAAGAAATAACCAAAATTATATATAGAAATATGGTACTAAAATTGCATTATTATACTTCTATCAGTCTTTGGCAATCGAACCCTTGTTTTGCAGTCGAATTTCTAGGAGATCAGATTTGGATACATCAGTTTGGCATCGTCTGTGGGGAGCGACAATTTCCTTTCCGAAAGAGAGTCTATAGTTGAAAGATTCCTTAGCTTTAATCAGCAACAAAAGAAGTTAGAGCAAATGAAACATTCCACAAATCCTCAACTTAGCGACAATCAGGGCAATCCTTCTACTGGTGAAGCCGAGTTACCAATAAGGACTGCCCCAAATCCAACAACAACAGAGTCAATTATGCCAGGTAACGCAACATTACAACATGAAATGGTGGCCCAATCGTCTCAAACATCAGGCGATACAGTAACAGATCCACATGTGGACCAACTTCTGGTCCATATGGATTATTTGATTTAAGTAGTGGAGCTTACTCAAGAACGTGTTCAATCAGCTGAACACTTCCAAACACCACCTCAACAAAACTCAGCCAACCACGTTCAAGAAAACCAATAAACCCTTGCCGAACTTCAACGAGTGAAATTTGAAGGCAATGAACAACACGGAGATGACCTTCAAAGCGAATGAATTCCTACACAAGTTCCATTCAGGATCAGAGTCGCAAATCCTAACATGCTTTACGAATTGGCCAGACCGTCGTTCTTCGATGCACTCATGAAGACTCATCTACCAAAGAAGTTCACTCTTCCAAAATTTGAAGCTTATGATGGTGCCATCGATCCGACGGACCATCTGCGACACTTCCACCACATGATGGACCTAAAAGAAAGCACAATGTCTATTCCATGTTGAACCTTTCTGACCAGCATCACGTCCACAGAATGAGTTGGTTCAACAGACTACCGCTTAGGTCAATAGACTCCTTATAACCGTTAGCCACTGCCTTCATGAGATTCATTAGCAGTCAGCGGATGAAAAAGGGGCCACACTACTTGTTATGCATCAAGCAAAAGCCTGAAAATACCATAAGGGAGTACGTTACTCGTTTTACTAAGGAGTTAATCATGATTGATGGTTGCAGTGATGACACGACCATTGCCACTTGCACTTCCGGATTGAAGAAAGGACCGTTTTACAATTTTTTGAACCTAGACCCTCCAAAAACCATGGCAACCTTATTGAAGTTCACTCAAAAGTACATCACCCTCGAGGAGATGTTGGTTGCCAAGTAGAAGAATGAATCCAAAAGGAAATCTTTCCCAGCAAATCGGGAGAGGACAAAAGAAAGAAGAAGCGACAGCAAACCTCAAGAGGAAAATGACCAATCGAAAAGGCATCGGACTAATGGCAGGTCCGAATTCAGTCAACAAAAACTCGAAGAGCTACAATCTTGAAGACCCAGACCCGAACGGGTAACAAGTATGGTAAGAAAAACGTATAAACCATACACGGCTTTGAAAACAAGTCGAGCAAGCATCCTAAATTCCATGACGAAATGGGAGGATATCAAATGGTCACTCAAGATGAGAGGAGATCAAGATGGATGAGATAAAAGCAAGTATTGTTCATTCCACAAGGATCACGGGCACGACACATAAGACTACTACAATTTGAAGGACGAAATTTAATAATGAGTCCAGAAAGAGCGACTCGGATAATTTGTCGGGCTGATAGACAACCGGTCTAAAGGAAAATAGAAGGTAGACATTGCCACAGGGTCAAAAGAGCAACCAAAGAGCTAATATATGTCTTACACGGCGTAACTAGGGAGAAAAAATGGTCTAACTGATCACGTAAGCAGTCAATCTGAGATATACAGACAAAGATTTAATACCCAAAATCTTCTGCACAACGTGACAAAGCAACCCCAACACTCTGCAGCAACTTGGTCAAACATATTCCGACCTCCTAGAAGATAACACAACACAACATCCCATTTCTAAAACCTAGCTTTCTTTCTCGTCCATCGATAGATCGTTCAACAATGGGGGACACAAAAATGTTGCATTTCAGGCGGAGATCAATCAGTTGATCAGGTTCGAGGGTCTCACTGACAAAAACAAGCTCAATTCCCAACTCTTTATCCACATTATCCCCGAAAAGCCAACAACATCTTCCATCATTGACAGTGAGGTTGGCATGACCAAATCCGATTTGGTGAACAATCTTGATACCATTACAAACCAAGGAATTCATGGAAGCCTTGGCAGTTGGCGCTGATGTGAGCATGACTGGACAATACGATGTTGAATTATACTTAGCTTACTTTGTTGTTGAGAAGGTCATCAATTGGAGTATCTTGAAGAGTGCAGGCTCAAGGATTTGATTAAGAAGCATTCTTAATTCATTAGTTACCCTATCATGGCCATAAACGTGGCACAAACCATCATAATTAAGGGAAAATTATTATGAAGAAGATAAGTCATGGCGAGAATCATTCCCCCAAGGAAACATTTCAATTAAGGATAATACCGTTATAATAAATGTCCCTATTCATCGCACCATTAGAGCTTAAGCCATGCACATAGTTCAATGCACTCAATCCAGGAGATCGATCGAACATTGGACAACCGGAAGGAGAAACAATACCAAAAGCAAACTTTAAGAAAATCCGAAATCAAAGCCGATCCAAAACAAATACAAGACTCATCAACATACAATCACCCACTAACGTCAAGGGCGTGCATGAGTGAGTCTACTATGTCAGCATGACATTTACAAACACAGAAGTGAACTATCAGATTCTTGAGAAGCTAACGTTCGCCCTAGTCGCATTTTCAAGAAAACTTCGATCATACTTCCAAGCTCATCCCATCACAGCCATGACCGAACAACCACTGCAGTCGGCGCTGCACAAACCAGAACTATCCGGAGGAATAACATCAACGAACATCAACCAAGCAACAATCAAATGGAAAGACACACCTAACAAAATGTTCAGGAATGGATCCTACACTGTGACAGAACACCCAACGAGAAGGGAAGTGGAGCGAGAACAATCCTATTCAATTCAAAAGGCGTAATTCTGGAAAAGGTGATAAAATTCAACTTTGAAGTCTCTACTTTAAGATAAATCAGCGTTCTCACCGACTCCAAACTGGTGGTCAACAATTTGAATAAGAAGTTCCAAAGTTAAGGATGCTTAGATAAAAGCCTACCACTAAAAGAATACTGAGTTGATGGAAAGCTTCCAAGCTACATCAAATAAGACTATCATCACGATCGTACACGTGGCAAAAATCACTTATCACAAGCACCAAGTATTTTAATTAAGGGCCGACTCGCAAAGCCCAAAAAGGCAGATCCAACCATTAAAGCCCAAAAGGGTCCTCTAAAACATATCACAATCAAAAGCCCAAATCCAGGCCCAACGAGTCTCTCCCTTAAAATTGGAGAAACGTTACAAAGGAAACGAGTCATGGCGGGAGTTACTCCCCCAATGACGTATCTCCATAAAAGAGGAGAAGATAACGTTTCCCCTCATCAAGCCTCACATGCTTAAGTCTCACAGAAAATTAATAGCGACCATTATATAAGGTAAAGAGAACATTCGACAAATGTATGCAAGTTTAACTGAACTCTGTCTAAATTTAGCCTTCTCCTACAAATTTACTGACTTAAGCAACGAAGTGCCTTCAACCATAAAAAAAAAGTGGTCTTTGGTAATCTATTATTTTGCAAATCGGATTTCTAAGAGACCAGATTTGGACGCATCATCTAGAATGTCGGTTTATGGAAACAAACATTACATGCAAGTACAGACAAGATAAACTCCATGAAACTCATGCTTCACTTTATGTTCATTACCATTGCCACTGTAGAAGCATGCAAAGAATAATGAGGATGACATAGAAGCTACAACCAAAACATAATTTTTTGAAGCCACAAGCATATTGGAATATCAAATGCTCCACAACTAGGTCTTGCAACCAATGTTTTAAAAAGCATTTTTTGATGCAAAGCAGTCAAGCTATTTTCGAGGCGAAGCGAGGCGTTTTTTCATAAAAAGTGATGAAAAAATATTTAAAAAAATAAAAAAACAAAAAACAAAAGAAGCAATCATCAATGCAAGAAATAACATGAGTTTGTTTTATGTATGTATTAGTGTTTATCTTTTGCAATCTGCATACCTGAAATCTGAATATCTGTTGCAATTTGCAGCGAAGAAGAATTGGAAACTGAACTTTACTTACTTGATCCTACAGCCAGCCACAACAACAACTAGCAAGCAGCCAAAGTGCCAAATAGATCCTCAACACCTTCCTTCAAGCTGAATGGGATTTTCTGGATGAATCAAATAAGTTGCATTAAGATGTACCCACTTGTTATATGATTGAAAATAATGTAAACAGTTTAATTGATTTGAATAACATAGTGTACAGTATGTTTCCCTGTCATTGTGATCCATATATAAATGAAGACAATCTTCCATATATACATGAAGACAAACTGCTTACAAATGATCTACTTACCTGTCATTGGGGTAAAGACAATACCAGCTGAAATCTCAGATCCCATAACACAAGAACATGCCCTACATAAAAATGACAATACATTACAACAATAATACCTAATAATGCCACATTCCTAAGATGGATTCTTGTAATACCTAATAAAAATGAAAATACATTACAACAATTTTCATGTATATGCAAAGGAATCATACAAGTTTGATGCTAGATGGATTCTTGCAGTGGAAAAAGTGAATGTTGCATATCAGACACATAAAATAGAGAAGAATAAAGTACCAAAGCTTCTTCAAACAAATAGAGAGACAAACAAACAAACCTTCAAACCCATTTTTCTTTCAACTGAGAAAGAAGAGGAATGTTTTCTGTCCTTTCAAACAAACAAACCTTCAAACCCATCTCTCTATTTATTCGCCGGAGCATCCATTGATTCCGGTTGATTCTGGGTGATTTCGGCGATGACCCATAGTTTGTAAATTCATTGAATTAACTCATTTTACATAAAAATAAGTATAAATAATTGTTGCGGTGCTAATCCATACAACAAGATTTAGTTCATTCAATCCACTTGGAGATGTTAAACATTGAAAATAGTCAAAATGATTCCAATCATGTGAGTCCCCAACAAGTCTGTTTGGTTAAAGACCACAAAGGCCCCAACAACTCATCAATCAAGGTACTTCAAAACCCTAGATTCATATATTTATTTCTGACTAATACAGGTAAATCAACTGAATTAGTAAATATTGTTGAAAATTAATGATTGAAAAACCAATAAAAATAAATAGAAATGATTTTTTTGGAAAGCGAGCTGAATTTTTATAGGATCCCATAACCTATCAACAAGGTGCGACCTACAGGTAAACACCATAAGAAAGTAACCATGTCGCCGGTTGGTCTCGAACCTAGGACGTGGAGGATAAACCCACACAGCCCTAACCACTCGACCATAACACCGTTGGCAATGAATAGACATGATTGTCAAAGAAAATTCCATTAAATTGAAGATTGTCTTCAGAGAGAGCATCCAATACACCACAACAAAATCCAGAGAAACCCCCATAAGTACAAAGACCTACTACTACTACTATCTAAATTTACATGTAAAATTACCCCAAAACAAACAACTACAGAGTTAACAATTTGAAAAAAGCATCAGATTTATACTAAGCCCTCTCACCATGGATCCTGCGAGCAAGCTGGATGTCCTTGGGCATGATAGTAACCCTCTTGGCGTGAATGGCACAGAGATTGGTGTCCTCAAAGAGACCGACCAAGTATGCCACAACGACCTCCTGAATAGCAGCAACAACACTCCTTTGGAAACGAAGATCGATCTTCAAGTCTTGAGCAATTTCACGGACAAGACGCTGAAAGGGGAGCTATCGGATGAGAAGCTCAGTACACTTCTGGTACTTTCTGATCTCACGAAGAGACACAGTTCCTGGCCTAAACCTGCGAGGCTTCTTCGCTCCTCACGTTGCTGGAGCTTCCATTCGTGACAAAATTAAAGGCAAAACTCCAAGGTCCCCAATCCCGACCCCATTCCAGTTTTGTACAGCAAAAGTAGAACAACAGAAGAATGAAGGAAGAAGCCAGAAGAAGGAAGGAAGAAAGAGCAGAAGGAAGGACTTACATTACTTTACTTCGATGTCGGTCGAGCAGTCAAGACTTGAGTTGAGTTCACTCTTCTTCACTGTGAAGTTGCTACAAATCTGAGAGTACCACCACGACACCACCGTCCTCCTTCTTTGTCAGAATCGTCCTTCTCCTCATCTTCTTTTTTTCTTCTTCTCCTTCCTCCTTTAGCTTTAGCTCCTTTTCCTTCTCTGTCCGATTATGAAGAGAAACTAAGAAAACAGAGAAATTAAGGCTCAAATCACACACGTTAGATCACACACATTAAATCACATACGTTAGATTATTCTCTAGATTGATAAATCAAACTACACATTTTTTATAAGCGTACGCCTCAAACGAGTTGACTCGTACGAGTCACGTTAATAAATCTTGCGCCTCGAAAATTCCCTGTGACTCGTCTGAGTTGGGGCGATTTTTTAGCAAGTCGAGGCGACTCGCGAGTCAGAAACGTTTTTTTAAACATTGCTTGCAACAAATGAAAGAATTACCTAATTCAAGCTGTAAAGCCTGTAACTTGCACACTTGGTTGGCTAATCAAAACTGAAAGCCTAGTGCCCATGGTGGCAGATCATAAAAAGTTAACTTGAAGGTACATATTAAAACACGAAAAAATAGATGTCAACCTGATATCTTCCAAGTCCAACTCCAATCCGATGAAAACATATTCCAACAAAACATGAGTATCACAATTCCAAGCCAAATTTTCACATGTGGCCTTTTCTAGCCTTGGTTGCTAGGTGAGGCGACGGGCTTGGCTTGGGCACCCAGCTGGCCTAGGCATCCCCTTTGTAATGCTTAGCACTCGGCAACATTTTTTTTATTTATTTATTTATTTCCAATCCATTTTCAAGCATGACATACATTATACATCATTTTAACAAGTAATTTCACACAAATTGGACTAAAAACTTGAAATTCAAAGCATTGCATAGTCATAATCCAACATCATAACACAACAAACCAACAATGAAAATCCAAGAGTCTAACTCTAGAATAAGTCACACAAAACTCAAAAGAAACCATAAGAGTATTAATTCTAAAAGAATTGACTTCGAGTAAAAAAAAAAATTTAGTCTCTGAGGGTCGCTTAGGCAAACGCCCGAGACCACAACAAAAAACACCATGCCTTGCAAATGCGAGGCGGTTCTAATATCGGATGTCTGCTTAGGCGTTGCTCGAGACTACATAGCATGTGGTCATTTTAACATTAAAATCTAAAAAGATTTAGGATGTGTTTGGTTGCATGGATTTGGACTTCATGAATGGAATCTATGTGGGGTACTATATATTTCTAAGACTAACTTGATAAAAATGTGTGAGATCATTTATCACAAATCTGGAGGTTTTTTTTTTTTTTCATGGAGTTGAACTCCTATGATCATGGGAATCAATGGGGTGAAGAGTTTGTTCATGGGAGTTGAACTCCCACCATTTATTTAAAAAAATCTAGAATTGGTGATAGATAATCCCCCATTTCGATCAAGTTAGTCTTAGAAATGTGTTGTCTCCTATGGATTCCACAGAATTTAACTCCATGCAACCAAACACACCCTTAAAGATCGTTGGACTTGCAATGAAAATATGTTAAATATTGTAGAGAGTTGCAATGAAACTATGTTTGAGCTGACTCAAATAACGCTAAAAACAAATATTTAAGACCCATAAACATATCAAACAAAGAAAAAGGGTTTCTAAACTTAAAGAACACCAATTTCGTGAGGACAACGATGGACAGAGCGCAAAAAACAAGAAACATCACAATAATATATCTCGACTCTCCCTCACATAGAAACCTTAGATAAGATCAGTATGTAAAGAGCATATTAGCTTTACATTACCTTGCTAAAACAAAAAAAATTGTGTTCTAACCTTAAAATAATAGACATCCAAGATATGAGTAGAAATCAGATGCAAGAAAACATTGAAAAGCTACAATTACAATGAAAGACAAGCAACCAGACCAATTGTCGATGCTGCAAAAGATCCTTACAAAACACATGACCAGCAAACACCACAGAATGAAAAAAAATTCTACATTACTCGCTGTAACCATCATATATAAACAAAACATTTCAATTGTGCTTGATTTTGAGCGAGACGTAGTAGGAACATTTCACACAAAATCTGCTACTTCTCGCTCAAAATCAAGCTCCACCTAATATTCCTCCACGAACCTCTCTAACTCGTGTTGATCGCATAATGGAAGGAGGTTGATAAAGGCATACCCAGGGGCGGACCCATGATTTTAGTCGAGGGGGGGGCAAAATGGAAAATACTTATTAGTTGATAATAGTAGTTATCAATGGTAAAAGCAAAATTTTTTTTTACCGAAACTAGTAACTAATTAAAAATTCAACTATAAAAAATACAATACATATATCAAATTTGATCCAAGTCCAGTCCATTTTAAGCCAAAATAAGGTCACTATCGATAACCTTAGCAAAGAGCAAACAAGCATAATAATTAGAATATATAACTAATATCACAAAAGAGTTTGTCTAGGCAACCAGACTTTAAAGCCATTTTTTTGTCAGGCTAGAGCATTTTTACACCTTTACCTATTCTCTTTAAAATACAACCACAAACATTATCTATAGAAGGGATAGAAATGTAAAAAACTTAAAACCTTACCAAAAAGTGGCTATAAAGTCTGATTGTCTAGAATTGAGAATTACAAGATAATTAGGATAAGTTCTAGGTGAAACTACAAAAAATTTGAAATTTGCGAATCTAATATGATCATAATACAATTTCAAAGAAAAAATAGTTTATATGAGGCTCAAATTTTATACGAGTTGGCTAATGGTAAATATTTTCTTTGAATTGTATCGTTATTATTTTAGATATTAATTTTAAATAATTTTTGTTAGGGGTTTAATATCACTTGTGAAAAACAATTCATTTATTTAATGTTAATACATTTTTATTAAACTAAACATTTTTTAATGTTTGCAATTACGAATAAAATTGAATTGAAAATAAAATAAAAAATGCACTTGAAGAGTATCGAACTCAAGTCTTTTACTAAAAGTGATAAACCTTCAACCACTACACCAACAAAGACATGTTTGATTATTTTCATACACAATTAACATATTGTATTCTACATTATATAATCGATTTTTTAAGATTAATATATATATATACTAAAAATATTTTAAAAGTTGAAGGGGGGCAGCTGCCCCCCCTCGCCCCTTAGTAGGTCCGCCCATGGGCATACCCATTTTGAATAGAGCATACCCCTGATATTATAAAGAAAATATAGCTTTAAAAATGTTCTCTTTTATGGATTAGTACACCCCGCTTGACCTAAAAAAAAAATTCGACTTCCATATCTTCCCCCAATTCTTATCTCCCCTATCAATCCTTCTACGTATCGAGGGAGGGAACGAGGTAGGGAGCGAGGATGCTCCCTCGCACGTGGTCCTGCGTCGTCCCTCGCATGTGGTCCTGCGTGGATTAAAAAAAATGAAAAAAAAAGAGGGAATCGAAATTTTTGGGGAGAAAAGGAGGGAACCTCTCCCTCTCCCCATTTCCATCTCCATCTCCACATAGACAGAGATAGAGAAAGAGAATAAACCCCATCGAATCTATTTTTCTCAAAACCCCATCGAATCCTCTCTGAATCTATTTCTCTCAAAACCCCATTTCTCAAAACCCCATCGAATCTATTTCTCTTTGATACAGAGTTTTAGATTCTCTCTTTAATATCTTTTTCAATGAATTTGCAGGTGAGGCTGTAGTTGGTGGGGAAAAGGGGAAGCAGAAGATTGTAAGAGCGGGTGGGAAAAATCGTCGAGCTCTTGGAGACATTCACAACCTGGTTCAGCAGCAGCAGCAGAAGATCAATCGACCCATAACAAGGTAAATTCTAGGGTTATGGTTTCCAAAACAAAATCTCTTCAAATCCCCATCTCTTTATATCCAATTTACTCGAATTACTTAGCCAAGAGTGTAAAATACTTCACAATTTGCTATAATTGAGTCTCAATTTGTGCTAATTTGTAACTAATCATTGTTTTATTAAATAGTTTATGACGAAGGTTCAAAGTTCATCTGCTTCCAAGTCCAAAGGTGGTGGTGGTGGTGGTGGATCGTCACAGGCGTCCGATGTGTAGCAGAAGCGAAAACGAGGGGTTTTTCAGAAGGACTGTAAGTGATTTCAAGTGAGTTTTTGGTAAGATTTTGAGTGGTGGGTTTTCTTGTTTATGATTTTACTAAGTGGTTGTTGTTTTGATGGTTTAGTGCAGCATATGATGTATGGTTTTGGTGATGACCCCAATGTGAGTTTCTCATCTTTATCATCAAATATGTGTACCCTGTATTTTTTTTTAGGTTCTTCAGTTGTTATTGTTTCAATTTGTAGTTAAATTCTTAGTTGACAAGTTTGGATTTGTCGAAATTAGGAGTTTGTTGCAATTTTCAAGTTAAAATCTGCTAGAAATGCAGGCATATTCAATGGTAAGATGTATAAATCGGCATTCGGATGTATGATGCCCAAGTTATATTGCTCAATTTTTACACACTCAACTAATGGGATTCGGGAACCTGTGGTTAAAATTTGAGGTAGTTTAAGTGCTGCCCAATTCTTTAAGTGAAGTTTGATCATGTTTAATATGGTGTCGTTTTGATACTTTGCGGCTTTATCCTTGGAATATATCAACCGGTGTACTTTGTTTGACAATAGTACGAGCTACTGAGGTTCGATCTGCTTCGAGACCCTCCGGCGGCATATATTCTTTCGGGGTGATGTTGGCCTATAGGCGGCACCTCGGGGGATAGGTTACGGATCCTATCAAACACCGGCTTGCCTTTCAAAAAAAAAAAAAAAAAAAAAAAGCTTAGGAAATGCTTAGTGTATTTTGCTTATTGTGAACTTCAGATGTATCTTGCCTAGTTGTTGAGCTAGATTGGAATGTTTTGTTTTACTTTAGGATGAAGAAACTGACTTTTAAAGTTAGCTTGGTTTGTTTTAACTTTAACTGGTTCTACGAAATTTGCGTTTTTCCTTCATTTCTTCGTAAAGCTAGTGATGTTTAAGGCGCACTTGAATCAAAATGCTTCTATTTGGCTTCCTTCAGTCAAGACTTTTTGAGGATACTGAGTATGTGATTCGAACAAAAGCGATTGTGAGAAAACTTTTAATCAGTGTGTTTATTTGTTTATTCAATATTTCAAACAAGTCAGTGAAAATTTTCTAAGGAACTTATGGTGAATTTTGACAAGTTTAATACAGTATTGAGTTCGGGGTGTCTTCTCGTTTCAGCAATTATCTTAGTATCTTCAATATTTGCTTAATATAAGTTTTGAGTTTTGTCATGCTATTTAATATATAACCCTCAGCAAAGAAAATGTGCTCTCATGCATATGTAGTTATGTACTGAAATGTTGTGTTTTCTAGCACATGATACACTTAATCAGTTGATACTAAATTACATTCTTATTCTCTGTAGCCACTTCCAGAATCTGTGGCACTTGTTGAGGACATTGTTACTGAATACGTTACTGATTTGGTAAGTTCATCAGCTCTTACTTGGATGTTTTGCAAACAGCCGAGGATTTAGACATAATTACCCTAGCTAATCGAGTTGTGGTCTTCTCTCTGGCATAACAAGTAGGGATTTATCTTAACAAGTAGCAATTCAGATTCAATTTTTCAGATTCATTTATAGATTCATTTACTGCAAATTCTGACTTTGTATCAATTTGAAGCAATTCATATTCAGTTTTTCAGATTCATTTTCTGCAAATTCTGACTTCGTATCAATTTGAAGCAATTCAGGTTTTTATGAGCCCCGGCTGGTTTTGCGGAGCAAAGTGGGTCTGGAACAGCAGCGCGTTGTAGGGGCAGTCCGTGGTCGAGACAACGTGGTCTGGAACAGCAAGGGGCAGTCCGTGATCGAGACAGCATTGTCTGGAACAGCCGCGCGTTGCAGGGGCAGTCCGTGGTCGAGACAGCGTGGTCTGGAACAGCAGCGCATTGCAGGCGCAGTCTGTGGTCTGGAACAGCAGTGCGTTGCAGGCGCAGTCCGTGGTCTGGAACAGTTTCTCAAGTAAGATGTCACACAAGCTGCTCTTTACCTTGCCAGTGAGGATACAAAGTATATCAGTGAGGATTCAAAGTATTCTAGTGATTTTTTTGTTTCGGAATTATGAACTTGTTTGTGAGTTTGGCTGTATCATTTGGGTGTATGTTCAATCAGTGACAATAAATTCGATCACAGGATCTCATGTAAGCCTTCATTGTATCGATCAATGGTTAATAACAAAAAAAAAGTTCAGAAATTGTTTTTCCAGATTATAGAATTCTTGTCCTAAACATCTCACTACTGAAATGATGCAAAGTGTTCCATTGTTATGTCCCAACTTGTGCATTTGTAAGTACAAATGAACTACATCAAATGGCTGTCCTCTGTTTTTGAATTGGGTTCACAATGGCCTTATAACATAGTGAATAATGTGAACAATTGGAGAGATTACCAATGGCCTTTGGATGGTTATTTGAATTGGAGAGATCAGCATATCTGAAAGTTGAAAGTTGAATAATAGGTGAATTGCTGATCTGAAAATGCTGAGTATGCCTGATCTGAAAATGTTGAATTGCTTAATTGCTGATATGAAAATGCCTGATCTGAAAATGCCTGATCTGAAAAACTGAATTGCTAATCTGAAAATGCTGAATTGCTTAATTGCTGATCTGAAAACTGAATTTGCAGTAAATGAATCTGAAAAATTGAATCTGAAAAGCTAAATTTGAATTGCCAGACATTTATTACTTATAAAAAATGACTTACAGACGCTACGGGGGTACATTACGACGTTACCCGTATTAAAAACCAAACAAAATTAAGAACAAAACATGTCCTTGACACAGTTGCCAGAATACAAAACTAATACGAACAAGATAAACTTAAAACACCAAAAATAATTGAATCCAACCCTTTGCATCCTGAAAGGAAACAAAATGCAAAACGACCCATCCACAACACCAAGCAAGCAGCATGTATGCGTCTGACTGCACCTTGGCTCGCAGTAGATCTGCCCAATCAGCAACACCAAGCAAGCATCCCCTGTTTTACAGAAATTCGGGAGCACTTCCTGTAGACAGCACCCGCACCCAGACAGCATGAAAGCGAAACTGTTCCAGACCACGGACTGCGCCTGCAACGCGCTGCTGTTCCAGACCACAGACTGCACCTGCAACGTGCTGCTGTTCCAGACCACGCTGTCTCGACCACGGACTGCCCCTGCAACGCGCTGCTGTTCCAGACCATGCTATCTCGACCACGAACTGCCCCTGCTGTATCAACTGATTAAGTGTATCATGTGCTAGAAAACACAACATTTCAGTACATAACTACATATGCATGAGAGCACATTTTCTTTGCTGAGGGTTATATATTAAATAGCATGACAAAACTCAAAACTTATATTAAGCAAATATTGAAGATACTAAGATAATTGTTGAAACGAGAAGACACCCCGAACTCAATACTGTATTAAACTTGTCAAAATTCACCATAAGTTCCTTAGAAAATTTTCACTGACTCGTTTGAAATATTGAATAAACAAATAAACACACTGATTAAAAGTTTTCTCACAATCGCTTTTGTTCGAATCACATACTCAGTATCCTCAAAAGTCTTGACTGAAGGAAGCCAAATAGAAGCATTTTGATTCAAGTGCGCCTTAAACATCACTAGCTTTACGAAGAAATGAAGGAAAAACGCAAATTTCGTAGAACCAGTTAAAGTTAAAACAGACCAAGCTAACTTTAAAAGTCAGTTTCTTCATCCTAAAGTAAAACAGAACATTCCAATCTAGCTCAACAACTAGGCAAGATACATCTGAAGTTCACAATAAGCAAAATACACTAAGCATTTCCTAAGTTTTTTTTTTTTTTTTTTTTTTGAAAGGCAAGCCGGTGTTTGATAGGATCCGTAACCTATCCCCCGAGGTGCCGCCTATAGGCCAACATCACCCCGAAAGAATATATGCCGCCGGAGGGTCTCGAAGCAGATCGAACCTCAGTAGCTCGTACTATTGTCAAACAAAGTACACCGGTTGATATATTCCAAGGATAAAGCCGCAAAGTATCAAAACGACACCATATTAAACATGATCAA
This sequence comes from Berberis thunbergii, assembly GCA_003290165.1. Classification (NCBI taxonomy): domain Eukaryota; kingdom Viridiplantae; phylum Streptophyta; class Magnoliopsida; order Ranunculales; family Berberidaceae; genus Berberis; species Berberis thunbergii. The sequence goes on along the minus strand of QNQO01002070.1, from coordinate 37,072 downwards.
ATCTCACTTAAAGAATTGGGCAGCACTTAAACTACCTCAAATTTTAACCACAGGTTCCCGAATCCCATTAGTTGAGTGTGTAAAAATTGAGCAATATAACTTGGGCATCATACATCCGAATGCCGATTTATACATTTTACCATTGAATATGCCTGCATTTCTAGCAGATTTTAACTTGAAAATTGCAACAAACTCCTAATTTCGACAAATCCAAACTTGTCAACTAAGAATTTAAATACAAATTGAAACAATAACAACTGAAGAACCTAAAAAAAAAAATACAGGGTACACATATTTGATGATAAAGATGAGAAACTCACATTGGGGTCATCACCAAAACCATACATCATATGCTGCACTAAACCATCAAAACAACAACCACTTAGTAAAATCATAAACAAGAAAACCCACCACTCAAAATCTTACCAAAAAATCACTTGAAATCACTTACAGTCCTTCTGAAAAACCCCTCGTTTTCGCTTCTGCTACACATCGGACGCCTGTGACGATCCACCACCACCACCACCACCTTTGGACTTGGAAGCAGATGAACTTTGAACCTTCGTCATAAACTATTTAATAAAACAATGATTAGTTACAAATTAGCACAAATTGAGACTCAATCATAGCAAATTGTGAAGTATTTTACACTCTTGGCTAAGTAATTCGAGTAAATTGGGTATAAAGAAATGGGGATTTGAAGAGATTTTGTTTTGGAAACCATAACCCTAGAATTTACCTTGTTATGGGTCGATTGATCTTCTGCTGCTGCTGCTGAACCAGGTTGTGAATGTCTCCAAGAGCTCGACGATTGTTCCCACCCGCTCTTACAATCTTCTGCTTCCCCTTTCCCCACCAACTACAGCCTCACCTGCAAATTCATTGAAAAAGATATTAAAGAGAGAATCTAAAACTCTGTATCAAAGAGAAATAGATTCGATGGGGTTTTGAGAAATGGGGTTTTGAGAGAAATAGATTCAGAGAGGATTCGATGGGGTTTTGATAGAAATAGATTCGATGGGGTTTATTCTCTTTCTCTGTCTCTGTGGAGATGGAGATGGGAATGGGGAGAGGGGGAGGTTCCCTCCTTTTCTCCCCAAAAATTTCGATTCCCTTTTTTTTTTCATTTTTTTTTTTGAATCCACGCAGGACCACGTGCGAGGGACGACGCAGGACCACGTGCGAGGGAGCATCCTCGCTCCCTACCTCGTTCCCTCCCTCGATACGTAGAAAGATTGCTCCCCTATTCTATTTCCTCTCTTAAACCCTCCTCACTCTCAAACTAAAATATTTTTCACTTTTCTTCCCCAACTTTTATCTCTCTCCCAACTACAGTACACCATCACCTCCCTTTCCCTCACTCTAGTGGTTTGATAGTGGAAGAAACAAAGAGAGTGGGGAAGAAGACATTAGCTAGGGTCAAAGTCAAAGATGGAAGGTGACTCGTTTAAGTGGTGGGTGCTCTTAGGGTGGGATCCCACTTTCGGGTTTGCTATAATCCGAGTCTAAATTGGATCTACTTTTATCGGCTACAAAATATCCAATTACCAAATGATTTATGGATATATAGCAATCTATCATGAATATTTTATGCAATATGTATCAACTCAATCATTCTCTCCCTCTCTGTTTGTTTTTTTTTTGTTTGCATAACACTCGTTGTGTTGAACAGTTGACTTATATTGAAAAACAAATTGATTTTCTTTAGAGGTTACATCAACAATTATATTTAAAACTATTTTTCTACTAGAGTAAAGTGCGGATTCCGAGAAGAGAATGGATTGACTTGAGAACTTTCTGAATCTTCAATCGATTAACATGATTCCACACTTCACAAGTGATGCGCTATTTTAGTAACACATAACTTAATATCATGTTTTATGATTGTAGTATAGAATAAGTAGGAATCGTTCTGAATCAGGAATTAGAGGGATTGCCAATTAACATTAAGAATAACTAAAAGACAACTAACAATCTAATTAATTAAATAATGGGGGATTGGATTTTCTAAATTAAACTATGAAAATAACTACGAAAATTACTGTAAAGATAATAAAACTAAAGGGATGGCAAAATGAGAAATTAGCTAAGGATTTATCGCCACACACCAAACATATGCTCATAAATCAATCTTCAATAATCAATTGCTAACTCGTGAGAGACAATGCTCAAGATTAACCATGATGAGCACTGCATTAATCTTATTATTTTCTCAAGTTCGTTGAATTAAACTAAACGTCGCTTTCAAACTATTCTTATCATGCTATCTAATCAGGAATCACAAGTGAGATACCAATCTAAGATCATTAAGTTTTGTGAAAAATATGAACACTGACTAGGCAATTACGAGTATGATCAACATATTGTTCTTACCTAGGTTTTTACTTAACCTTACCAACGTTCTTTGGTATTTACTACTTGTGAATACAAGATTATAACAACTAGATGAAACTCTCCTATACTCTAGCCCCAGATCCTAGCATGCTTACTAAGTTGGTCACCTTAACAAACATACAAAGAAAAATTATCTATAAAGCAGTTAAGCAAAACACAATCATTAATAGCAATAAAGATTAAATTCAATTAATTTATAAAACACATGTTCGAGGCTTCGAATCCACCCCTAACTAAGAGGAGTTTAGCTAAACATATTAATTATGTTCAAACAAAAATCCATAACCAATAATCAAACTAAAATAAGTAAAAGAGTTGAGAGATGAAACAAAACTTTGTAGCCTGATCCGTGGTGGTAGAGAGAGAAGTGTTGGGGTGCAAATAGCAGACTGAATTATTTCTCTCCTCCCTCTTCACTTCACGGTCTACTTCTTCAGCTCCTTGTGCGACTGCTCTGGTAGAAGAGCTTGCAAGGGATGAGGCGACGGTGGTTGGTGTTTGCGTCGCTGGAGGAGATTAGAGAATCAGGCGAGAGAGGGATGAGGCGAGATGGTGGTGGGGTAACTGATGTTGCGAGGATGATTGCTGTTGTGAGGATGATGATGAGGTTGTGGTTGTGATGGCGAGGCGTGGTTTGCTGTGGCTGTGGATGAGGAGGCTATGGATGGATGAAGGCTATTGCTGGATGGATGGATTCTGAAAGCAAGGTATCATCCCCTTTTTATACTTGTTTTCTTCTTTGCGTGGTTTCCTTGTTGGTGTGGATTCCTTGTTTGTGTGGATTTCTTGAACAATTAGTATTTCTAAATTGCCAATTTGCTTCTAATTTAAAATCTTGTAATTGGAAACCTACACAAACACGAAAATAGCAATTAGTATAATAATTAACAAGTAATAGCTAAATATATATATATATATATATATAAATATAGTACTAAAAATAACCTAATTATGCCCCTATCAACAAGCAAAAGTTATCCATAGGAAAAAGATAGTCTTTAGATTCCAAGGATTCTTTTCCATCACAAACACCACGAAAGAGTTAAGTTTGGCAATGACATCATTCTATGGACCACCCTCACAAGAAAGATATGAGAAAACAAGGTTACGTTAGAGGAAGTATTCTATAAGAAGAAACCAAAAACAACCCCTTCTTGTTCCATTTCCACACACTCACCTTCTTCCTACTTTACGGATTTAGAAGATAAAGGAATGGAAACATTAACAGCCTCTAACACTTATGTCATTAGGTCTCTTCGAAGATGAAAATATCTCCCACCCAGAATAGAACTACATATATTTTCTCTTTACCTATGGGAATTAGGGTAGGTTTTAACAACCAAACATAGTGTGGAACATGAGGAAGTAAAGAAGGATACACAACAACTAAAGTTTCATTGACCAACATTAATATAAAAATTGTAATTTGAATCCACTATTCATATCTCAAAGCAAAAAAAAAAAACCAAAACAGGAAAGAAAGAAAAACATATTTCAATGGACAAGGTAAGTGGAATAACCTCAGCATTATATATGAGAAAGCAAGGTTGCTTTAGAGGAAACCAAAAACAACCCCCTTCTTGTCTCATTTCCACACGCTCACCTTCTTCCTACTTTACGGATTTGGAAGATAAAAGAATGGAATCATTGAACGCCTCCAATACTTAAATGTCAGTAGGTCTCTTCGAAGATGAAAATATCTCCCACCCAGAATAGAACTACATATATTTGCTTTTTACCTATGGAGATTAGTGTAGGTTTTAACTTTTAACAACCAAACATAATATAGAACATGAGGAAGTGAAGAAGGATATACAACAGCTAAAGTTTCATTGACCAACAGTAATATAAAAACTGTAATTTGAATCAGCCAAAAAACAAAAGCAAAACAGAAGGAAAGAAAGAAAGAAATAAAAACATATTTCAATGGACAAAGTAAGTGGAATTACCTCAGCATTATATATTTTCTCTTCTGCAGGCTGCCATGACAGATGCATTCCCTGTTCAGATATATGCCATCTTGTGACTTTGAAAGCTATTCAAACATAGAGCATGTCTCAAATCAGAAAAAAATTGGTAGAGGGACATCCTTTGGCTATTTAGCAAAACTTCCTTTAGAAGTAGGTGTGGAGGAGATTCATAATCAATGTCCTATGGGAATAACCAGTTTCTACTCGTGATGTCTTGGCAATGATGAAGTGGACATTGAGAAAGGATGTGTTGAATGCGGTGAGGAGATAGAAACTCATCACTTGTTGGATTCAGAGTTAGGCCAAGACAAATGAGATCATACACCATATAAAAAGGAATGTTCTAAAAGAATCAGCTGGGTGTTCAACAATAAATATGTAACCTCTTGTTTAGCACTCAACAAACAATTACTAGCGATAAACTATCACAAAGTTTCAAAAGAAATAAAATAAACATTTTTTAGTAACAAACAATCACAAAATTTCCAAAGAAAATAAAACAAAAAATTTCTAGTGAAATAAATCTATAATGCTCTGAGTTATTCGATTTATAGTATAGCTGATCTTCTGCCTTCAACTAGAAAGGCCTGTTTCGGTGCTTCACTCAACCGAATATTAAGGAAGCAAGGTCATCGGTAAAAATTAAAAAGCCAAAGTAACAGTCACTCCCACAATTTGTATAAAGATTCTTATTGTAAGATCATTTCAAGCTTTACAACGTATGGATACACAGAGATATACCCTACCCTTTTATGTTTTTTTTTTAAAATATATATATCTAATTTATTATTTGTTTTATTATAATTATAACTATTTTTATTATTACTATTATTATTAAAAAATTTGTAAAAAAAACAAGAAAAGATTATATTAGAAAGACGGAAAGCAAGGGGATGATGCACTGAGCAAACCCAAAAGACACAATACAATAGGATGTTACATTAAATTAGGTGTTGATGTAATCATCTGAACCTAAAAGAGTAAAATGGCAACTCCACCAACTTACATTGCATATAGACCCAATGTTTTGAACTATGGGAATCTGACTTTGAACTGTGAAGCATTAGTTCTCTGCATAGCCCATTGTTCTAAACTAGATCTGAACTGTTGCAAAAATAGGGAATGTTGTCTAGAGGGCAAATATTTTGGTATGTAACAAACCATATTAGCTAAACAAGATTTAGGTGTATTGATAATGCTAGGGAGAAAAAAAAAAGAGATTGACTTGGCAAGTTTGTAAACCGATTTAGTGGTACTCCTTAGAATCCATGGGTATCTTCAAGAGAAAGACAACCTTAGTTTTTTCATTTTCCTTTTTCTCCAACCTACTTTTGTAAATTTAAAGACAAGCTTCTCTTAAGGTTCTTTTCTAGTCAACCTGCACGCCCAAAAACATTTGACACATAAGATGGAGAAAGAGTGGGTACCAATTTTTTTTGGGGAGAAGATTAACTACCGAACACAATACATAGCATGAACAAAGAAGAAAAATATCACAATGACTAAAATTTCAGCAACAAATACAACTATGCCACAACTTCAGTGATGTAACACATCAACCAAAAGGTCCAAAACACATGCAGAACATACTTCAATAGAAAAAATAGTTGAAGTTACCTTGGATCATCAATTATATCTTCTCGCAGCCTGCCATGACAAATGCATTCTTGCAGTTCATATATATGATATTAGTTGGATGATTGAAGGCTGTTGAAACTTGAAACCGTATCTGAAATCAAACAAAGCTTGAGGTAGATCCCTATGTTATTAAATCTGTGATTACTTGGCATCTCTTCACGCTTGTAGAACGTCACGATTTTTTTATTAATTGTTTGAATAATCCCTTAGCAGAGTAATCAATGATTTTTTGTTAATTTACTGATTAATCGCTTTTAAAACTCACCGACTAATCGGTCAATGACAATGTGTTAGAAACAAATGAGAGAAAAATTAAATTTGTTTTTTTAAGAAATTGCCTTAACCTCATCAATACTACCCATTACGCAATACCAAGAGTGTAAAGAGGCTAACGAAAAAGAAAGATGTAAAAATATATATATCCATATATATGAAGAAAAGAATGACCAAAAGAATAATAAGCAAAACTAAAGAACATCTGACATCGAATTGTTAATTTTTGTTATAATTTTCCTTAAATTATGATAAGTGATATTTACTACTTCAATACACATTAAATTTTTTCTTTTTGGTAAACATATTACTTAGAAGGATAAAGGAAATATGTGTTAAAATATAGGCCAAATAATTCTGATTAATCCCAATTAATCTCATATCGATCCTTAACCAATTAGGTCCGATTAATTATTTAACTACAATGACAAAGAAATGAATTTGAAAAAAAAAAACCTCATCTCCATCCTTGCAATGTCATAGTGTCACTACATTTGACCACCATCGGGATGACAAAATCACATCCATTACATGTGTTGATGTTCACTGTCTAAGTGAAAATGTGACCGTAAGAGAAAACATGAAATGGAGTTAGATAGTTTCTGAACAAGTGTTCATAATATTAAATAAATAAATAGAAGATAAAAAAAATGCATATGCGAAAAGAACTTTGGGCTTGGTGTCAATATGAACTCAACTGGTTATAAGTGTTTGAGATGGCAAATATCACATGTGAAAAGACCAAGCATATTCATGAGGTAGACTAGAACCATACGATAAACATATGTTGAGAAACATGTACAAGTGTTTGAGAGTCCTCCTTTACGCACCTATTCTAGAAGAAAGAAACGTGGAGATAGTGGTATTTCTCTTGACCAGGTCCAAGCTTACCACTTGCTTGGACTGTCACACATGGAGGGACTTGCTGGATACGTCGGCACACCCTCCCATGACTTCCTCAGCACTTGGCCACTCCACCAATGATCTCCTGGTTTTTAGCTGCAATTTGTTTATGTTTTGCAAATAATAGGTCCATAGGTATTTTAGTATAAATATCTTTTTGAGATTTGTTTTGTTTCATCAGATTAGTATTTTGTCAATTGTATTTGGAGCTTAGTTCTCTCCACACGGACTGGTTTGTTGGAGGAATTTTGTGTTTAAGATTCTTGCACATTTTAATAAAATTTCTATTTTCATTCCAAGTTCTCATTACTGTCCATTTCAAATTCACCTATGAACCCAACCACCGATCATTACCCAACAATTATCTTGTATCACATCCAAATTAGAGACCATCAATTCCTTGGTAGCAGAAGTGCCGGCACTCAAGGTTCAAACTAGTACCCACCAACAGGGAAAAACTAGCTATGGGAACCGAGACAAAAGAAAAATCGTATTATCGATCAGAAGATGACGAAGTCAACACACAACTTCATTGCTGAGTCTCTGGCTGCAGAACTTGATTTACCAGTACAAATTGTGTCTTCTTTTGGTGTACAAATTGGTAACGGGGATGTAATTCGTTGCAATAGAATTTGTCTGTGGGATTGCCATACAGCTACCAGGTTTAACCATTACTCAGGATTACTGCCCATTTTCCATTGGAGGAACTGATTTGATCTTGGGAATTAAATGGCTAGCATCCCTCAACACCATCCAAGCTAACTGGAACAAGATGTTTATGATTTTCTATTTGGACGGCAAATGGTACAAGTTACAGCGAGTTCCCCAGGCAACCCAAGCAGACGCCACTTTCCAATCGTTTTCCAAACAGGCCGAACAGCCAAGTAATTTGTCTACGCCTTCCTCAGATATCCAATTGCTTTTACAAGATTATGTAGAGGTATTTGCTGAACCCACTTCCTTGCCACCATTTCGATCTCATTCTCATGCCATTCCTCTACTACCCAACTCTAAACCACTGAATCTACGCCCATACCGTTATCCATATTATAAAAATCTGAGATTGAAAAACAGGTCTTTGACCTCTTGAGTTTGAGCTTCATCCGACCCAGCTCAAGTTCGTTTGCGAGCCCAGTCCTGCTAGTCAAGAAAAAGGATAATACCTGGCGATTTTGTGTTGATTACATAAACCTAAATCAAATCACTATACCCGCTAAATATCCTCTTCCCAACATCGATGAGCTCTTAGAAGAACTCCATGGGGCTTCTATTTTTTCTAAGATAGACCTCTGATCTGGATATCACCAGATACGAGTTCACCTAGCCGACATACACAAAACGGCCTTTCGGACTCAATTCAGGTCACTATGAGTTTGTCGTCATGCCTTTCGGCCTCACCAACGCCCCTGTCCACTTTCCAATCAGCTATTAATGACCTTTTCCATCCACACCTCAGAAAATTTATTCTTGTTTTCTTTTATGACATACTGGTCTCATCTCACGCATTTACATACTGCCCTACAGCTTATCAAAGAACACTCCTATTATGCCAATGCGAAAAAATGCTTGTTAGGACAGTCTCAAATCAATTTTTGGGCCATGTGGTTTCTAATGCTGGAGTGGGAGTTGATCTAGACAAAATCATTCTTGTTTTTCTATTAATGTGAATGACAATTTGGCCCAGAAATTGTCAGACCTTAGAACAAGGATGAACTTGAGACCAACATCGCTACTGCCGTTGGATATGAGAACAATGGAGTCCTCTATGACACAAAGAAGCGGAAGAAAATACAGTTTAATGAACTCGAAAAAATTCAAGATGAGGCCTATGATAGTAAAGGCAATTATAAGGAGAACACCATAGTTTTTCATGATCAGATGATCCATGGAAATACTTTTGTCATTGAAATGAAAGTCTTGCTTGTCTTAGAACTGGTAAGTTACGTTCTGAATGGGTTGGTCATTTTATTGTTACTAATGTTTTTCCCCATGGTGCTATACAGATTAAGAGTGTCACAACCGGGAAGGAGTTTAAAGTGAAACATCATCGACTTAAGCCCTATTATGAGTCATTTGTGAAGCATAACGTGAAGGACGTATCACTCCATGTTCCCACTTATTCAGAGGATTAAATTGCAGATACCGTCAGGCTGCACGGCGTTAAGACAAGCGCTTCTTGGGAGACAACCCAGTCAACTGCTTTCTTTATCCCTTTATTTTCTTTTCGTTATTTTTGCTTTTGTTTGTTAGTAGTTTGTTTTTTCGCTTTTAAATCTTTCATTACATGTGCTATAATCTATTTACATTGAGGACAATGTTAAGTTTAAGTGTTGGGGGAACAAAACATTGTTTTATTTTGAAAAAGAAAGTGTCAGTCCCTTAAAATATATATATATATATAAAATGTTGGTTTTTATTTTCTTTGTTGATATTAGTGTCATAAAAAAAATTTAAATAAAATTTATAATTGTTTTGAGTCTTAGTATATTTTCCAACACAAAGATGAGATTTGGTTTTTAATTGCATGAATTTAAGGTAATTTATAAACAAAATTTAAGATCTAATATTATTATTAAGTTAATGCTTATTTATGGTTATCATATGCAAATTCACATGTAATCAACTTAGTAATTGGTACTCATAGCATGCTTAGTTCAATTTAACTCATTATAACACATGTGAGTTTCGAGCATGTTGTTCCTTTGATTTTGAGAGTTTTTAGTTAGGTCGTATTTTATTTCTTTTGTCAATAATAATTCGTTGCATGATCTTAATTTTGTTTGTTTTGGTTGCTACGGGGATTACTTTCATAATTAAGAATTAAACACTAGAACTTGTATTGATTTTGTTCAAAGCATCATATTAAATTGCATGACATGCTTGGCATGATAAAGACACTAGTTTCCACCATTGTCAAATAAGCCTGATCCATAATATATTTCTTTTAGGTTAACCCCATTGAGCCTGTTATTAAGCTTTTTTTTTCATTACTCTCATTTTTTATCCCTAACCTAATAAGAAGAGTGAAGCATAATTTGATTTGCAGAGACTTTATTGTGGTTCAAGGTATGTTGAAAAACAAGTGTGGGGGAGACCCTTGTGGTACACAGTTTAAGAAGAAAGAGTTGCAAAAAAAAGTTACAAAAGGAATACAAGTCTTTATCTATATTTATTCAGTATTACAGTACCATACAGATAGTTCAATTATTTTCAGTAGACACAAAATAATTGTTGAAGCTCTTCATTATCAATGAGCCACTTCGTTATTTTCCCACTTATGTTTTAAACCATATGATTTTTTGCTAATGTCTCTAATCTTATTGCATACTTTCACAATTTCTTCAAGCTCTTTGAAAATTTCATATCCGTTCTTTCTCTTCCCTTGACCCATGGCCCCATTACAACCTGAATTAATACCTTTTGATTGAGTGTCTTGCAATGTCACGATGTGAAGATTCGAATGAGGTATGAGCATATGGTGTCCCTAGTTCTTGCATTCAAGTAGTAACATTCCTTCCATGAGATCATATATCTGGAAAAAAAAAGTCATTCTTTCTTGTTATATCATATGTGAGCTATTTGTTTCCCTTTTACATTAATCATTTCACATATAACTAGAATAGGAAGAGTGATTTTACCAAACAATTAGTGAAAAAGAAAATAGTGCATCCAATGAGATTTGTGGGTTAATTCTTCTTGGCACGCACTTGAGTTTCACAGTCACTTGGATTGATTTAATTGTAAATTTTTATATCATTGCTATGAACGTATATTAATTTTCAAATGATATGGATTTATTCTTGTGTTTACAATGAATCTTAACATGTCATGATCCGTTGAAAATCTCTCCGTTGAAAATCTCTGAGACAAATGTTGGAAAGTATAGATTGAGTCATTTATTTTTGTTTCTTGGATTTGCTCGAGAACTAGCAAAAGATAAGTGTGGGGGAATTTGATAGGGGCATAATTAGGCTATTTTTAGTACTATATTTCTATATATATTTTTAGCTATTACTTGTTAATTATGGTACTAATTGCTATTTTAATGTTTGTGTAGGTTTCCAATTACAATATTTTAAAATAGAAGCAAATTGACAATTTAAAAATACTAATTGCACAAGAAAATCACACAAGCAAGAAAATCACAAAAGAAGGAAACAACACCAATAAGGAAACCAAAGAAAGAAGAAAATAAGAATAAATAGGGAACAATACCTGGCTTTGAGAAATCATCCATCCACGGCTTCCATCGCCCATCCAGCAATAGCATCAATCCACAGCCTCTTTCACCTCGTCTCCATCACACCTAGGGGTGGGCATCCCATCCCGCGATCCCGATCCCGATCCCGTCTCGTTCCGTCCCAATTTTTTCGGGTCTTAATGAGATTGAATAATTTCATCCCAATCATGTCCCGTCCCGATCTAGAATGAGATGGGATGGGATGGGATGAAGACATTCAATCCCGCCAAACCTGTTCCGTCCCGAGCTAATTTTTTAATATTTATTATTAATATTATTTATTTATTTATTTTTATTCATATAAATTTACAGATGACTGACATAAACTCATGGTGTTTGCAGTGGTAATAGAAATATTACTTCAAGAAATAAATATTCATTAAGCAAGAGAAAAATAAAAGACTGTTGATTGGATTCCCAATAAAAGTGCCTATAATTATTTAACTTTCAAATATTGATAATACTCGGGTGAAGATGAAAAATAACAATTAACTGAGTAATACATATTCAGAAGGGAACATTCAAGGGCAGAGCCAAGAATTTGAGATGCCCAAGGATGTAAAAATAAATTTTTTTAATTACGATATATGTATTGATGGTAAACCATTATGAATATGTTAGAGCATCACCAATAGGTCTATATCTCTTCCCTAACAAAAGATGAAATGTCATTTTGTCAAGGAACCGTGAATTTTGTTTCCCACAGTAATGAAATTGTAAAATCAGTTGGGAGACCATCACAGCAACACAATACTCTTAGTAGGTCCCATTTATCATGTCATTTTCTAAAAGTCAACCCACTCAACTTCATTGTTAGGGGATTTAGTGGTTACCCTTATATTTGCATGCCACATCTATATCTAATTATAAGAAAGTTATTTTTCACGTTCTTATATGATGATAATCTTCGCAACAGTCACAAACAGCACGCGGATCCCGTCCCGTCCTGAACCCGTTTGGGATGGGACGAGGTCGGGATGAGGTTTTTCTCATCCCGTCCCAATCCCGAATGAACGGGATGGGTATATCTCGTCCCATCCCATCCCGTGCCCACCCCTAATCACACCCATCGTCCTGAACCCATCATCAATCATCCTCGCAACAACCCTCTCCCTGTTTCGCTGCCATCACAGCCACACAGACATTGTCTTCATCTCAGCCCGATCGCTTCCACCAGCCAGATAAAACCCTTGTCTCAGACTCTCAGTCCCTCTCTTTCGTTGTCCCTGATCATCGCCACCCATCGTCACCTCGCCAAACCCTAGCCGTCGTCGTCCTGAATCCATAGCCCCCCTAATCACAACCTCCTCGACAACACCCATCTGATTTCTCTCTCTCGTTGTCCCTCGTCATCCCCTTCTCTCTCACACTTTGATTCACAAGCAGATTAAGAAGTGAGGAAGTAGCAGATCGTGAAGAGGAAAGGAAGAGAATTTTTTACCGCTATTTGCAGCCCATCAGTCCACTCAGTACCACCACGCACAGACGACAGCGTTTTCATCTCGAAATCCCTCTTATACTTATTTTAGTTTGATTATTGATTATGGATTGCTATTCGAATATAATTAATATGTTTAGCTAAACTTCTTTTAGTTAGGGGTGGATTCGAAGCTCCTAACATGTGCTTTATAAATTAATTGAATTTAATCTTCCTTGCTATGAGTGATTGTGTTTTGCTTAACTGCTTTATAGAGAACTTTTCTTTGTATATTTGTTAAGGTGGCCAACTTAGTAAGCATGCTAGGATCTGGGGCTAGAGTATAAAAGGGTTTCACCTAATTGTTGTAATCATGTATTCACAAGTAGTAAATAACAAGGAACATTAGTAAGGTTAAGTAAAATCCTAGGCAAGAACAAGATATTGATCATACTTGTAATTGCCTAATCAGTGTTCATATTTTTCACAAAACTTAATGATCTTATATTGTTATTTAACTTGCGATTCCTGTTTAGATAACATGATAAGAATAGTTTAAAAGCAACGCTTAGTTTAATTCAACGAACTTGGAAAAATAATAAGATTAATGTAGTGTGGTCACGATTAGTCTTGAACATTGTCTCTCACGAGTTAGCAAGTGATTATTGAAGATTGATTTATAAGCATATGTTTGGTGTGTGGAGATAAACCCTTAGCTAATTTATCATCATGCAATTCCTTTAGTTTATCTTTACAGTAATTTTCGTAGTTATTTTCATAGTTTAATTTAGAAAATCCAATTATCTTTTATTTAATTAATTAGGTTGTTAGTTATCTTTTAATTATTATTAGTGTTAATTGACAAACCCTCTAATCCCCGATTTAGAACGATCCCTACTTATTCTATATTACAATCACAAAACAGAGTATTAAGTTGTGTGCTACTAAAATAACGCATCAAACTTAAAGCCCAATATGTAAGCAAGCAGGGAACTAGTGGTGCAGGGCAGGGGCGCGGATTGAAAGAAGTATTTAGTGGTTAAAATGAATGGATTTGGGGAGGTTTATTTCTTGGCGAGGTGGAGATGAATACGACAAATCTGCCTTGTTGCCAACCATCTTTCCTCTCTTTATAAATATTGTGGACTCCCAACCTTAAAAAGAAAAAACATTTTGAAACGACACTAGACATGGTGCACTTTCGTCGTTTTACACACATCCTTCTAGTGTAAACCGATGAGGGGGTGCCACATGAATGCCACGTGATAATGTTATTTTTGAACCTCAAATTAGAATTATTGCTTCTCGTATGAACGAATATATCTCTCCATATGGTGGATTCTAGTGGTGTTGTGGACCTTGTACATGCTCGCACGTAACATTTAAAGTGAGATTATATTGGTCCACAGTCCATCTTGACCAGTCAAGACTAGAACGATGGAAAATATTTATTGAAATTTAGCCTAAATAAATGCAGGCCAACAATTTGCTCTACTAAAAGTTTCGCAAATTTTACTATACTAATGACTATACTTGAATAACAATTCTGAATAATCTAGGCTTTATTTAAAAAAAAATGGTGATAATCTAATGTATACTATCACCAATAAAGATTGATTTATAACGCATGTAAGAACAATAAAACTTTAACGATGCAGGTATGGACCCTATTATGAATACTGATTATTTTTATTTTTTTCTAATAATATATTTCTATTCTTGCAAAAACAAGCAATAAAATCAATATAAATAGAATTGATACACCATGAATAAAACCTAATAAAATAAGCATGATGCCTCTCTCTTTTATCTATTTATCGCACCCCTACCCTCATCCTTTACGTCTCACCCTTCTCCTACCCTTAAATCTGAGTTGTAACCCTCCCTTTCTGAAGCACTCCCTGTTGCTAAAAATGCTCCTAATCCCACCCATATCCATAAACACTATTAGGTAACTTAGAGTACAAAAAACATAACCTTGAACATGGTTCTATGAGTCTAAGTCTTACTCATCACTTGATTGAGCCATAACCTCAAGCAGGCCATGAGGCTTTCATTGCCTTTCACAAAATATACCAGTTAGGACTAAAGGGAAAATCACTTAAAACTCACTTAGACCCTACTTAATTCTTCTTTCCTTCATTCTTCATTTTTTTAATTTCAAATATTCTTTACTTATAATACTAGAAAATTGATGAATGAGTCAAGATTACTTTTACTCTATAACAAAGACACACTCTTATGTAACCACAACACACTCTATTTCTTCAAGAAAAAACCTCCCATTGAACACTCCATGCTTAGATCATCAACTTTTTCACATATCTTTGTAACGTTTCAATTATATACTAATGATACAACCATATTATAGCAAGTTAGTAGTACACGAGTAACAATATTGAGTTATTTGTGAATAATACTACTAATAGTTCAAAACTTATTGTCGACTTTTAAATAATACTTAAATGTATAAGTGTGTCCCCTAACGTATCTTGTATTGTGTTTTTCTAGCCAACGTATCCGACACTTTATATCCGTGTCGTCGTTACATAGCTTTTACTATAACCATAACATGAACATGTTTTATATTGATGCTACCAAGTAAATGGCAGAGTTTGACACACTGAGGATGAAAACATGGAGAAACGTGCAGAATCAAAGCTGAAGTTGTTGTTAACACAACCAAAGGCAATACCCAAAGCCATTCTGCACAATGGTAATTTCTCTCCTTGACCCATTTAATTCGCAACTTAAATGCTTTGGTTGTGGTCAAATCTACCATATTCAAAGAAATTATCCCACAGGGAAGTCTGTTTTAGTAGTTGAGGAAATGCAGGATCAAGAAGTATCTAAAGCAGTGGAAGAAGCTCAAGACACAAAACTTATCGCACTGGTGCCAGAAGGTGTGGCTTCTACACTCTAATCCTTCCATCAAAGGAGCTGATTCCAACTAAAAAAGATAACCTAAAATAAAGAGTTCAAGGTTGAGATTGAAAAGGCATGAGTTATAGCTTCAAAAATAATTATCTTGAGAAGTGATTAATAATCCAAGAAACATATAACCAAAGAAATGTCATTTTAACAAGACTCCACCTCTATCCTCGCCAAGATGGAGACTCACTACAACAATGACGGTGGGATCACAAACCTTTGTATGTGTTGTCTTTATCCAGTATATCAATGAAAATGGGAGTGTGAAACCAAACATGGAGTAGAATTAGATAGCTCCCAGCAGTAACGAGGAAACTCCTAATATTTAAGTCCAAAAGCAAAAGAAGCAAAAAAATAAAAATAAAAATAAAACCTATAATGAGATGACAAAATATCATATGTGAATAGAAAAAGTATAGCGTACAATAGATAACTTGCAAGGGCATAAAAATGCTAGTCTGACAACTGATTTTCTTTTGATAAAAGGTAACATGCCTATAATTGAAATAACTGGAATTGCAGAATACTAAAGCAAAAATATTTCAAGGGATAAAGCATAAATATTCATACGTTACCACACGTATCATGCAAGAGTCTCATGGTTACATGTCATCATGAATGTATGTATAAATTATTATGTGCATTTTTTTTTTTCATTTCTTAACTTTGACATTAAGCTAATGTATATGTTTCACGATAACTACGCATTCACCAATCAATTCAAATGAATTAATTAAAAAATGAAAGAGAACAGAAAAGGAAAAAAAAACTGAAACAAAAAGACACATGGTATCCATCCCTTAAACACCTATCAAACAATTCCAGTATACTGTAGCAAATAAGAAAGTAAACGAGAGCAATAACAATCTCTTAAGGATGAAAAATCAAAGAGCTTACACTTTCTGTAAAGATTCGATTAAAACCAAATTAACATTAGTATGATTCGTATGTACAGATTAATATGTAAAGATTCGATTAAAATCAAATTACCTTGACATTTCATCATTAAAACCCAAATTAATCAACTCAGTAGCAAAGATGCAAACAAGCAAGAAAAAACACAACTTACAAAGATAGGGCAATTTAACATACCTTACATGCTGCAAAAGATCCTTGAAAGACCGAACATGGCCTTCAAGAAGTCCTACGAACTCTCTAAGCTCTCTTTATTGCTCTTCACAGACTTCCCTACGTTATCCTTCACGCTAACTCTGTATTACATAATAAAGAAGATGATTCAAACTAATAAAGAAAACCTCAATAAATAATTCGAGGTTGAGACTGAAAAACTTTGAAGAGCAATTATCTTGAAAAGTAATTACTAATCCAAGAATCATGTAACTAAAGACTAGATTCAAATCAGATTACCTTGACATTTCATCATTAAAATTCTAATTAATCAATCCAATGACAAGATGCTAAGTAAAGAAAACACACAACTACAATCAATGAAAAGGCAATCAAACAACCGTCCAACTTCAAAGACGACATATATCATTCTAGGAAATCTTTAATTTTCATTTTGGGATCAACTCCAGTCAGTCTCTTTACTAGGGGTGGGCACGGGACAGGATGGGGAGGGATGGACCTCATCCCTATCCCAACCCATTCATTTAGAATTGGGACAAGATTGGCACAGGATAGACCCCATCCTGGTCTCGACTCATCCCAAACGGGTTCGAGATGGGATGGGACAGGATGACTGGACCAGTTCTGGAAAGGGTCTCTCACAAACACAGAACAAAACGCCCATATTTATAATGTTGGCTAATCTCCTTTGTAGCAACACAACTCCATTGGACAATGTGTTCTAGCTTATAGGGTTAAATTTGTAGTGAGCAATGGTTATGAGGTAAAACTAAATATTTTAATCGCCGTGTTTGTGCCAAGGCAATCTCATTAAGTCAGACGGGAAGTGGTGCTTCCAGTGGCGGACGGGTGAGTAACGCGTAAGAACCTGCCCTTGGGAGGGGAACAACAGCTGTAAACGACTGCTAATACCCCGTAGGTTGAGCAAAAGGAGGAATCCGCCCAAGCGATAATGCCACTGAAGATGAGAGATCATAGCATTTAAGACGGGAGAAACAGAACTAAGAGGTTCACTAGGGTCTAGATAATAAAGGTCATCTTGCTCATACCCCAAACCAGTCATCTTCGTCTTCAGGTCCTGGAAAACACAAAAGTAGGAGAAAATGTTACCGAGCATTGTAGAGATTTAGTTAATTGAATAACTGATATCAGGTTAAAAGGAAAATCGGGGATGTATAGGCTGGATAACAAGGAAATAGACTTGATAGGGTGAATATCACATTTACCAATGACATGCTTAAAACAACCATTGGCCAACACAACACTATGTATAATAGGAGATATGTTAGAAAAGATAGATGAGATACTAGACATGTGAGTGCTAGTGCCAGAATCAATGACCTAGGTAGAGGAAGACCTGGCCACACATGCAACATTCCGTGAGTTGGCCAGGGTAGTAGTGGAAGATGATGCAAAATTCACTGTATTCAAAGTCTGTAGTATTTCTTGCAATAGAGCGGTAACATTTGAAGAAACCGAAGTATTACACTCGGACGAAGTGAAGCTAGGAATAGGCTGAGAAGATGTATCATTTGAAACTTGATGTGCCATTGTCGGTTTTCCCCATTTCTGCCAACAAAATTGGTTATTGGTGCGACCACAATACTCACGAGGCTTGTTACCACGAGTTCCACCAAACCGACCGCCCCCACCATAATTATTTTATGTCTGCCACCAAACACAAATGCTAAGGATTCTGTAGGTACATGAGCAGTTTGACCATGATAAGACCTCATCAATCGAGAGTAAGCATTAGCAGTAGGTAGTTTTTCACTAGCAATAGGTAGTTTTTCACTTGCTAAGATCAGATCCTTGTAACCATGAAGAGCAGGGTCCAGATAATAAAGAAGCTACCATAAACTCCTCCCATTGCTTGGGTTTTCAAATCTGTAGGGAATGGTCATTATTGCAAGAGTTGTTCCCACAACCCCTTTAGAGAACTATAATACTCGGGAAAAGACTTTCCATTTTGCTTCATGCTGAAAATTTGCTCATATAATTCATACACTCGAGAAACATTATTCTTATTGGAGAATGAATCGACCAAAGAATCCCAAGTGTTCTTGGAAGAGATACAAAAAACAATTGTTTTGGCAATTTGTGCCTCCATACTACGTCACAACCAACCATAACTATCAAGTCTTCACACGTCCAATTCTCATATCCTTTATCCTTTGGTGTGGGTGGATTTTCAGTAAAATATTTAAACTTTTTCTGCCTTGTAGATGAACTTCCATTCCATGTTTCCATTCCAAATAATTTGTATCATTAATATTGCAGCCGTAATTGAGCGAGGAATTTCATCATACATCTTGGGTTAAACCATAGTTATAATAGTCAAACGTTTCACTAATCAATCAACAAACAAGTGTGTGGGTATCAAACATAGACATAAGAGAATAGTAATTAATGCCAGAAGATTTTCCAATGAAAAGAGTATTAACCAATTCATTCAAGTGCTAAGAATGAGAGCATATCAAGTTTGTCCATGGTGATATCAAGTTTGTCCATGGTGATACCTGAACAAGGACTTTGATGAACAAGGACTTTGTTGTTGATCAGTACATGAAACTAGAGAAAAGAACAATCAAGTTGTTGCTCGCTGCTGCTGATATTATGTTTGAGAGCTTCTGAATGGGATGCTAACTATTGCAGCTATTCGTAGTTACTAACACTGCTAATGTTATGGTTGTGGGCTTCTTTTAGCAGTTGCCGATTTTTGTTAATCCCTCTAAATGAAAAAGAATTAAAGGTACAGCTGGTGAAGGGCTCACGGCAAGAGAGGGATGAGAGGAAGAGATTACCAAAATGGTAGGGAATGGAAGGGAGATGGATCTGAGCCCTAAGGCTCTAATACCATGTTGAATCTTAAGATTAGATACAAAGAAGAGAAGGAAAGGAAAGTGTTTTGTCTCTATAAGAGACCTCTAATTTATAATAAAAATCTAGGGTTTATAAATACACCCCAAACTACTACATGATACCACATATATAACAATAGAGTATAATATCGAAGGCTTCTCAAAAAGAATTGTGTGTTTCCTTCCCTAAATCTTTTATTATCTAGAAAATATCTCCAAATAAACAATAAACAACTTATTTGCTTTTTCTTCTTCGCGAAGACTATAAACCTAAAATGAAAATAAATGGCATTGCTAAATAAAGTATAAATATTCATGTAATGCCACACATATCATGCATAGGTCTCAAACTACAAGTCCTGTAGGTATGTATGTTTTCACGAACATCCCCATAGCTTAACTTTGGTAAGGGATAGACAGACATTGGAATTAATCTAATGAAAGTGTTTAGTAACAATTACGCATTCACATAACAATTCAAATTGATTGACTGTAGTATGAAAACATATTACAATCTATCAGAGAACATGTCTTGGCAAATAACAGAGCAAGTAAAAGAGATAACAGGGACAATAACAATTTTAGAGAAGAAAAAAAGATCAAATGACTTACACTTGCCAGAAGCTATCCATTATCCGGTTCAAGCAAGCCTAACTTCCACATTCAGACTGATTAACAAAACAAAACAAAAACTATAGAGATCTTTGAGACTTGTAATTACTATTGAGCTGACTCAAATAATGGCAACAAAAAAATTTAAGAAATAGGGTTTTAACCATCAATGAACACCATTGTTCTTGCAGAAGTAACAAGAACCATGAAATAATAGATAAGACAATTCTACCTTGTTCTCCACAAACTTCCCTGCTAACACCTATACTACATTACAGATAAGATGATTTCAACTAATTCAGGAATCGAGATTGAAGAAGCCATTACCAGTGTACTTTTTCTATGAGAGCATGAGCTCCGAAACTAAGATTGTTCTTGTTCTCTATCTTGAGATTTGAGCAGCTCAAAATGCGGTGGAAAGAGATTGTGAGTAGAGTAGGAGAGGCGTGAGAAATGGAAAAATAGTTGCCATTCGAGGTCGATCTGCAAGAAAGTTCACAGAGATTTGGAGCATTTTGCGATGAAAAAGTTAGGGTTTTGAAAAGTTTGGTTATAGGAAACGAGGATCCATGGGAGTTCCAAGATATGAACTCAAAAAACCAGTCGGACGAGAACCTTTCACAAAAGAAAAATCACCGGCTGACAGATTGCTTTTGTCTTTGGAACAACTCTTGTGAGTCTCTTCCCTACAAGATCCAACCTAAAAAAAACTTCAGTTTCATGTTTACTCTAATCGAGCTTTACTTATTTGAACACGGGATTCATGTTTTGTTATGAGACCACTTACCATGATATTTACAACTTAAGGACTGGTCGAGATGGCATCTATTTGTCTCTTTCTACAATCCTCTGCAAAGAATCTACACAAGTAATTGAATATGGTTAATAGTACTTAATGCTGCATCAAGATTTCCATGAACTTTCGAAGAGAAGATATTGATTTGGAAAGTCTCAAGGTATTGGCCCCATTAGCTATAAAACTAATACCCATCCGACAATGGTCTTGCCACTCTACAATGCATGCCAAAACACTGCATTTGAATTATAAATGGGAGAAAAAAAAAACTTTAAATGTCTTTTTTAAGGGATTAAATGATAGATACGACTTATTTCAAAAATTCATTGATAATCTAATAACATTACAATGATACCCAAGGAGCTCCACAATGAAAGCTTCGTAATTAAACTACATTAACATATTACATACAATCCTCCCCCAACTCCCCCTCCCCCCAACCACCACAAGCACACGTTGCCCATATGACACTGACTATCACCCTTCCCCAATCCCTATCTGATGCTAAAACACGTGTCAACCTTGGGCAACCCCAAACTATTGACAGTATTGTGGAGTGCCAATAATGTCTTCTCATGAAGCATGCTCAATCTCAAGTTCAGGGTCCAGATGAAACATCTACATACAATCTATAACAACAGCATAAAGATACGAAGAGAAATATGACATCAACCTAAAACAAGCTCAACATAGCTACAAAATTTAGTAATTACAACTATTTGTTAGCTCTTAGTCTTAATATGGAAATTGGTGAAGGCCAGTGCTTTGTCCCAAACTTAGCCACCCAAATGGTGTGGGGTTTTGTCTAAAAAGGCTTTGGTTCAATTGAGGAATGGAGTAGCCTTTATAAGCCACTACCCCACTCCTCCCGCACATGATGTTTGGGACTAATCAACCTACATGATGTGTGTTCTTGGCCCATTAAATCCTTGGACAAAGTGCCTATGCGTGCACATCCCCGTCCTCCACCTCCATGGAGTTGGGATGTCACAAGTTTACTCCGCAATCCGCATCTACTTCAAAGGTCACTCCTCACAATGAGTGTAAGAGGCCCTCTACGAATATCCCTACTAGGTTGTGATCAACAAGACCCAATGGTTTTAACTCTTACCTGTTAGTTCCTAAAGTTTTGAAGGTCTTGGAAAACAAGTGAATGTGACATCTCTTTTGCACATTGTCATTTCATCTCTTTTAGCAACTAACAACTAAAAACTATAGCAATTGGGTTTTGTCGGTCGTTAGTATGGAAAAATGGTGGAGAGCCACCTTCAGGCATTTTGCGAGGCTTCCCTTTGAAGTAGAGTGGAGGACATTCATACCTAAAACCTTTTTTTTAGCAATTGAGGGACAAACACTTAGGAAGGTGTGTTGAATACAATAGAGAATTTGGATCTCCATATCTTTTTGGATTCAGACTGAGCTCAAGACGACTGGAGTCATTTTTTTGGAAATTATCAACTATATATATATCCTCTTAATTGAATTTCGCACCGGAAACTATTCTAGGATTCCCCTTCGCCCGACCCGGCGAGGTCCGAAGAGATCTGATCTCTCAAACAAAGTGAACTGATAGGAAAAGAAGACTGTTGGCGGGAGATCTCTATTCATAGACAAAAAACTCACCAGATTAATATATCTAAAAGCAAACAAGAAAAGGCACAAATAATGTTCAACTTTCCCCTAGTGTCTGCTTTGTCGCTTCCTCTAAAAGTTGAACTCACCAAGCTAAATATTCAAGTAAGTAACACTCAATACCTAACTTGTACAAAGACTTTTTTTTAACACTATTGCAAGGTTTACATAATAGGGACACAGGGACATAATAGGGACACAGGGAGATCTACCCTTCTTTCCATTTTTCTTTTTCATCTTTTTTTTATTGAGGAAAACATAAAAAAAAAAAATTCTATCAGATTGGATAAAAAGTACGAGAAGACTGTGCTGAATCAAAGGGAAACTATGGAAGTGTGCCTTTGAATCAAAGGGAAACATGGGGATCTACCTTTGAAACCTAAGTATCAGTTTCATCATTTGACGCAGGGAAGAATGATGTAGGAGCAACCTTGAAGTGAACCTGCGCACTTGTTACAAAACAATCATAACTTCCTCTAGGATTGATGAACCGTTTGTTGTATTGGAAAGTAGACTTTTGAAGCTTTCTTTTGATGTGGGTCACTTCATAATTATTGGTACAATGATGCCAACCATTTCATATCAGTACCTCATCAACAATTTGGGTCATTCATGAATCTAAGTTCCTAAGTATTTGTTAGTTATTTTTTATTAATGTTCATAATTGTATAATTAATTGTTATGCATGAACATAGGTTTGGGGGCTACTCCAAAGTGACTGTGTATATGTATATACTAAATTTGTAGAAAACAAGTTACCAAGTTGTAACGACCCGATCCACAGAGTACTATATTGTCCGCTTTGGGCCCAAGGCCCGCACGGCTTTAAAACGCGTAGTATTTTGTAGATCCAAACTCGTACATATATAGCACATCCCCTTCCCTCACCTAAGCGATGTGGGACTATAATCTCCCCTTGGTAGCTCGCCCAACCCCTATTGGGATCCACGGGCCTATGGGTTTCGCCATCACGGGCTTTTCCCTCACCTCCCCCTCAAGTTCGCCCACACAAGGGTATCACAGTCCACCCCCCTAAGGGAGCCCAGCGTCCCCGTTGGCACACTTCCAGCTAGGTCCGGCTTTGATACCATTCTGTAACAACCCGATCCACAGAGTACTATATTGTCAGCTTTGGGCCCAAGGCCCGCACGGCTTTAAAACGCATAGTACTTTGTAGATCCAAACTCGTACATATATAACACATCTCTTTCCCTCACCTAGGCGATGTGGGACTATAATCTCCCCTTGAAAGCTCACCCAACCCCTATTGGGATCCACGGGCCTGTTGGGCTTTGCCATCACAGGCCTTTCCCTCACCCTCCCCTCAGGTCCGCCCACACAAGGGTATCACACAAGTTTTAAAGTAAGACTATTGAATTATCCAAAAGAATTGTGTGTTCTTTTTTTCATATGTGACCTCTTTGGTGGATTCTTTTATAGTAGGGAGTTGTCTAGTTTCTAATTTACCGGTGTTGGAATTGTATGGCCTCCATGTGATTAATTTATTTAAGTGTTGGTAGTTACTGGTTAGAGAGTTATTGCTAGAGTTAGTGATTAAAGAGTAATTGCTATGGTTAGTGGTTAGAAAGTCAACATTTGTAGATTTACTTCTTGTATTTAAACCAGATTATACTCGGTGAAATAGAACAAGAAAGAAGAATCATTTTCTCAGAATTCTTCATGGTATCAGAGCCCCTTTTCTAGGGCATTTCTCAACCTTCATTGTCAATTTTTTTTTTCTGGCCTTCATTGCCATCCTTAGAAAAGATGTCAGAAGCCCCTAAGCCTATCACCTTTACCTATTTTGAAAATCCTACCCTCCAGCTTACCACTTCCAAACTTGATGGGAGGAACTTCATGGAGTCGAGCCAATCTGAAAAGATTTCCCTGAAAAGTAAGGGAAATTTTAAATATATAAGTGGAGAGGAACAAAAATCAGCTGAAAATGATCCCAAATTTGAGAGTTGGGATGCCGAGAACTATATGGTAATGTCATGGTTTCTCCATTCCATGGAGTCTAAGCTAAGGAAAACTTATATGCTTCTTCCTACTGCTCAAAAGGTTTGTGACCAAAACATATTCCAAAGTTGGTTTTGTTACACAGATATTCCAAATAAAGAGGCAGATTTACAACACCAAACAAGGGTCCATGAGTGTCACAGACTACTACAACACTCTTAAAGGACTGTTAATTGAGTTGGATATGTACCAACATATGGAACTGAAGTCTTCTGATGATGCAAAGACAATCAAGGATCTCATGGAAAGGGAACGAGTCATACAGTTTCTGTTAGGACTCAACTCAGAATATGATTTAGCTAGAGATCGAGTCCTTGGGAAAGATCCTCTCCCAGATCTTGATGAAGCATTTGCTTTCATTAGAGGGGAAGAAAGCAATAAGGAACTCGTGAGTACCAACTCCGTGGAAAGTGGTGGAGCAATCATGGAAATTCGGCTCTATTAGTATCAAAGCCTGCAGATAACAAAAAATCTGAAGACAAGGATAAACTTTGGTGCAATTATTGCAATAAACCGAGGCACACATGGGCTACATGCTGGAAGATACATGGGAAACCACAAAACTTGAAACAGTTTGCCAATCGAGGAGATTTCTCTACCCAACCATCCAAGTCAAGCAAATCAGGTTGCAACCATGGATGTGAACAAGGGACAATGGTCAGATATGCTTAACAGACAGGTCATTGAAAGACTCAAAAACTTGTTGAACCAACCGGACAACCCCAACAGCTCCAACCCAAATGTTACAGGTTTATGTTCCATGGCCTTCTCAGGTATAAAAGCCTCAACTATGCAGTTAGTTCCTAATTCTTGCACCTGGATCATTGACTCAGGTGCTTCCGATCACATGACCAATATGTCTAAAATCTTTTCCAGCTATTCACCATGTTCAGGTAGAGAAAAAATCAGAGTAGCCGATGGGATTTTTTCCTCGGTTGCTGGTCAAGGCACTGTCAAAAATCTCAAACAACATAACCTTACATTCAGTCCTTCATGTTCCAAACCTGAATTATAACTTGTTGTCAATAGGAAAACTCACAAAAAGAATTGAATTGTTCAGCAGGTTGTTATTTTCAGGACCAATCAGGGAAGGTGATTGGAGTTGGTAAGCTGAGGGAAGGTGATCAGGACCCCCCCTCCCCAAATTATTTCAGAAAATAGATGTTGGCTGTTTGCATTGAGAGTCTTGTATCCTTGCTAAACATCATCGTACCATTTTCCAATCAAAGAAATTCAACTTTGACTTCATTTAACTACGGATCAAATTTGTGGAAAACCAATCTTACTTTGGTAAAACCTAACTGGATTGGGATATAGAAGAAGCCACTCTTGTGGAAGATACCACTCAACCTGAGATCCCTACACTCATCCCGTTCAACATGAAACCTCTCCACCTGAGCCCATTCAACCAAACCACCACCCTGCTAACATCCTTCAACCTAAAGGCCAACCCAAGGAGGATATTGAGGTTCAGACACCCACTCTAAAGGTATATTCCAGGAAGAAAAATCATGTCATCATCTCTCAAGCTCCAATTGTCAACCTTGAATCAGGTAATGAAAATACACAAAACTTGAATCCCAACTCTACAATTCTTCCTAAAACTGATATTGATATGCCTATTGCTTTAAGAAAGGGGGGTCAGAGTTGTACCCAACACCCCATGTCTCACTTTGTATCTTTGCATAATCTTTCACCTCGGTATAAAGCTTTCATTACATTTGTTTTGTCCCAAAAAAATTCCTACATCTATTCAGGAAGCTCTAACCTCCAAACCATGGAAAGAGACCATGGATGATGAATTAAGAGCCCTGGAGAAAAATCAGACTTGGCAGATTGTGGATCTTCCAAAGAAGGATAAGAAGATTGTTGGAACATTGAAGCGATATAAGGTAAGACCTGCTGCAAAAGGATACACTCAGACCTACGGGATAGACTATTATGAAACATTTGCACCTGTGGCAAAGATGAACACAATCCTAATCTTCTTGTCTTTAGCATCAATAAAGGAATGGCCACTTCACCAACTAGATGTGAAGAATGCATCCTCCATGGAGACTCGGACGAGGAAGTATACATGGATATACCACCAGAATTTCATGAAAACTTGAGAGGGAATAAGGTCTGCAAATTAAAAAAATCTCTCTACGGTTTAAAACAATCACCACGAGCATGATTTGAGAGACTTACACCACGAGCATGGTTTGGGAGACTTAGCAAGCAATGAGAAACCGAGGCTACTTTCAGAGTCAAAGTGATCACACTTTGTTCATAAAACATTCCACAAAAAGGGGAATAACAACTTTGACTGTGTATGTTGACGATATCATTCTGACAGAAAATAATCTTGAAGAGATAGCCGGTTTGAAAGCTTATCTAGCAAACGAATTCGAGATTAAAGATTTGGGAAGCTTGAGGTATTTCTTGGGAATTGAGGTAGCAAGGTCACAACATGGAATCTTCATCTTCCAACAAAAATATACCCAAGACCTATTAGAAGAAGTAGGAATGGTTGGTTGCAAGCCAATTGATACTCCAATTGAAACTAATCATCGATTGGGGGAATTACACGAAGGAGAAAAACTGGTGGACAAAGAAGAGTCAAAGAATGGTACGTAAACTTATCTACTTGTCTCGCACAAGGCCAGACATTGCCTATGCCCTATGCTATAAGTGTTGTTAGCTAGTATATGCATGCTCCCCTAAAATCTCATCTTGAAGTTGTTTATAGAATTTTGAGATACTTGAAAGGATCCCTGGGTAAAGGACTTCTTTTTCAAAAAGGACTTAGACTGGAAGCTTATACAAATGCAGATCGGGCTGGATCCACGACAGACAGAAGGTCAACTACAGGTTACTGCACATTTCTAGGAGGGAACCTGGTTACTTGGAGGAGTAAAAAGCAGCCAGTTGTGGCACGCTCTAGTGCGGAAACCAAGTTTAAAGCCATGGCTCTTGGCATATGTGAGCTATTGTGGATAAGGATAATTTAATCTGACTTAAAAATCAGAATACAAGGTCCTATGATGCTATATTGTGACAACAAGGCAGCAATAAGCATTGCACACAACCCAGTTCAACACGACCGAACCAAGCATGTTGAAATTGACAACACTTCATCAAAGAAAAGTTGGACTCAGGACATATTTGTGTTCCATATGTTTCTTCTAGTGGTCAACTAGCAGATGTTCTCACAAAAGGTCTACCCAATATTGCCTTTCAAAGTTCAATCAGCAAGCTTGGAATGCAAAGTATCTTCGCATCAGCTTGAGGGGGAGTGTTGGAATCGTATGGCCTCCATGTAATTAATGTATTTAAGTGTTGGTAGTTAGTGATTATAGAGTTATTGCTAGAGTTAGTGGTTAGAGAGTAATTGCTATGGTTAGTGGTTAGAAAGTCAACATTTGTAGACTTACTTCTTGTTTTTAAACCAGATGATACTCAGTGAAATAGAACAAGAAAAAAGGAGAATCATTTTCTAAGAATTCTTCACCGGTGTCATAATTTCTCTATGTAAACAAAGAACATCAACAAAACACGATTTAGGTGTCTCCAATGCTATAATTAAAATGAGTGAGACTGAATTAGCGAACTCCTTAAAACAAAAATATGTTCAAGAGGAAGCCAGCTTCTTTTATCATTTCTCTCTCCTCTACTTTTATAAGCAGAAAGGCCTTTTCTTTTGAAATCTAGGGACTACATTTGACCTGTACGAGGGAGATAGAGTCCAGAATGACTTTTTCTGAGATAATGGAACACAATATTAAAAAATATAATAATAAAAAATATATCTAATGACTAAATTCGATCAATGTAAACATGTAAAAGGTTTGATTTGAATCCACTGTAGTGTAGCACAATCACCAAATAAATAAAGCATAAGCAATAGAAAAGTTGTTAAATTACCTCGGTATCATCACTGATATGTTCTTGCACCTGTCATGACAATTGCACTCCCCCATTGCCATGGTTCTTGATTGATTGAAGACTTGAAACTTGAATGCACGTCTTAAATCAAACAAAATCATTAGGTAGATCATTGTAGCAAAGAAATGCCTTTTTAACAAGACTCCACTTCCATCCTCGCCAAGACAGTCTCCCTAAATCAACGACCGTGTGATACAAAACCATTACATGTACCCATTACTGTCTTCATCTTCATTCACATTATCAATGAAAATGTGAGTGTTAAAGCAACCATGAAAGTAGAATTAGATGGTTCCTAGCAGTAACAAGTTCAAAAGCAATATAACCAAAACAAACAAAAAAATAACCAATGGGTGACATTGCCATTCTTAATGCTCTGAGTCATTCGTCTTAAAATCATTAAACTTTCAAGTCTGAAAAGCACTTCAGGGATTAGCATGAATATAAGTTTATATGCTTTAGACGAGTATTTGAGACGGAAAAATCATATGTGAAAAACAAAAACATATAAGCATTCGATGGATGATATACACGTAATTATTACAAAATATATCCCTTAATTTATATATGTTAGTGCTTCAATTAATATATTTTATTCTAATTATTTCAATTTTTATGTTTTAGTAGGAATCTGCGCGCCGTGAACGATAAAATCGCATTAAGGCTTTAATTTGAGAAAATGATTAATTTGTTGATTCTAGCGGTGGTACAAAAGAGTAGTTCACACATCTAAGCCTAACCCGAATAAGCATGATCCACTTACTTTAACCAACCCCAAGCCCAGAAAGCTAGAATCCTAAGCCCAGCCTAATAAGGAAATAGGGGAACCCTATTTAGGTTTCTCTCTTGCCTTCTCTTTAAACACTCTTCTCTTCCACATTTTCTGGTCTTCCTCTCTTTTTCAGCCACCATCTCCACCTCCACCGAGGCAGAGCCCTGTGTCTCTCGCAACTAACCAGCCACCGTCCTCGCCACAGTCACTAACCACCCTGTTTCACGGTACAAACACCGACCTCGCCACCGTCCAAGCCACGCACCCTGTCCTTGTCTTTCCTTCACCTCGCCACAGTCCTCTCTGTCCATAACACCCCCTCCACCACCATCTCCCTCCCTCTCTCTCACCGCCACCATCACCCGAGCACCATCGCCATCATCGCACGCACGGTACTGCCGCGAAACAGGGAGCACCACCTGTTTCTCTCCCTCGCAGCCGCCCTCCTTCCTCTTTTCCATGGTCTCTCCCTCCTCCACGCCTATCTTTTTTAGAGCCACCACCACCGCGACAGACTCGCTACCACCGCGAAACAGACAGGGCACCTCCCTGTTTCGTTCCCTGTTCCTCGTCCTCCTTCGCGTTTGTGTTGATTCCACTGTTCCCTCACCTTCTCTCTGTTCTTGCAGGTGCCGGAGACGTTCGAATGACGAAGGAGCTCGCGGAGAGCCCAGTCGAAGCGGCGGAACAGGGTGTTGTCGCGCTGGAAAAGACGAACCAGCAGAAGTAGCCAATTCGCGCGGTAGAAGCTGTTTTTCAAAACTGAAAAACGGTTTTGGCTATTGACACCCCGAGAATCTGTAAGAGCCACCACAAAGCCTTTTAGCTCTTTTTCTCGGGATTCGTGCGCGTACAGAAACTGATGGATTCCGCCTCCAGTGATGCTGTGACCACCACCACCATGAGTCACTAAACCCCACGCAAGGTGAAGAGGTGAACTCCTAGATGTAACGCACTAAATTAGCATTTGATTCGCTTTGAGTTTTCACGATGAATAATGATGTTTAATGATTTTCACTTTTATTTAATATAGAAATTTATGTTGTGCTAGTGACAAGGATTTCATAGATTTCAAGGATTTCATAGATTTCTTTGTAGATTATTTTTATTCCGGTGATTATCTTTTCTTCTCCATATAAGCTTAGTCACGCTTTTCTTATGTGTGGAATGTTTAAGAATTAATTGATTCCGGTAGGTTAGTTATATGTGACCATCATTTATTACGGTATTGTCTTCGAATATATCGTAAGTTTAGGATATCACATATGACAGACCTTTGTGTTTTCTTAGAAGAAGTGAAATCTAAAATTCATTTACATTAGGGTATATTAATGATTAAAAGATTATTTTTTCGATTACGTCGTTTGGGATGTGAAACACGTAGTTGAGTCATCATAGCGAATCAATACTAGTTGGCGCGTGAAGTCTAGGAGGGATTCTTGGAACCTTGTGATTTTTCCAAACTTAATTTTCATTAAATTCAATTCAATTTCGTATTTTAAATCTGTTAGAATTTATTAACTTTAGTTTCGCATAGTTTGTTTTCCTTAACCTTATTTTGTAGATCGTTTTTCCTCGTGAGATCGACACCCCATTCTTTACTGCAATTGACCGCGTGTACTGTTTGGGCGTAATCAATGGATAACTTGTACGAAAAGTTCTTATTTTGAAAGTGTACCGAGATTTCTAGTATAGGGGCGTCAATAAGATTGGCAAGAACATGAAATTATTAGTTTGACAACTGATTTTCTCTTTGATAAGGTAACATACCAGTTTGGTACAATAGCATAGTTAAATACGTAATAAATCATAAATATTCATGTTCTGCCCACATGAACTTATTAGTTTGACCACTGATTTTCTTTTTAGATTAACATACCAATAATGGAAACAAATAGCATAGCTTGAATACATAATAAATCATAAATATTCATATTCTGCCCACATGTATAATGCAAACATCTCACAGCTACATGTTCTCAGTGGCCTGTATGTATATATTATGTGCATTTTGTTTCTCTTTTCATTGCTTAATTTTGACACTATTCTAAAGTAAGTGTATCTTGATAATTACACATTCACCAAGCAATTCAAATAAATCAATCCTTTAAGAAAAGAAAAAAAAATACAAACCGGAACAATCAGACAAATGGCATCCATGTCAAAAACACCATCAAACAATTCCATTCAACCTTAGAAAATAAGAAAGAAAACAAAAGTAATAACAATCTCCTAAGGATGAACAATCAAATGGATTACACTTGTTGTGAACTTTCCGTTATCCGATTCAAGAAATATCAGATTGCTATGGAAAGATTCTACTAAAAAATGAATTACCTTAACATTTCATTATTCAATTCGGTAACAAAGATGAAAAATACAACTACAGTCAAAGACAGGCAATTAAACTTATCTTTAGTGCTGCAAAAGATCACTACACATAACCTTCCGGAAGTCCTACAAACTCCCTAAACTCAGTACAGAGTTCCTCATTGCTATTCACAGACTTTTTATCCTTCATGCTAACCCTGTCAAGATGATTTCAACAAACAAACATTAAAGAAAGAATCCGAGGTCGAAATTGAAAAAATAAGAGTTTTTGCTAAAAGAAACATGTTATCACTAATCTTGAGAAGTGATTAGAATCCAAGAAACATGTTATCACTAAAGTGTTTACTAATCCAAGAAACATATAAGCAAAGACTAGATCCAAATCAGAAACATATAACCCTATTTAATCAACTCAGTAAGATGCAAGAAAAAAAAAATTCTTCAATTTTCATTTTGTAACCAACTTTTGTATCTTTACTATAATATCCAGGCTAATGGTTACTCTAACCGAACCCTATTGGACTAAGGAATCACATTTTGTTTTGAGAATAGTTACCACGACATTAATTAACTAAATCTAACACCTGGTATGAGGACGGTTCAAGAGATATAAGTATTCACTTGGATAATTTTTTTTCTTAATTTAGGTAAGTGATAGACAAACATAGATTTAATATAAGTATTATTAGTTATTACAAATTCATCAAGCACTTCAAATGGATAATATTTCTTTAATAGTATGAAAATATAGTATACGTTTTTGTTAATAAGAAACGAGTACATAAATAATACTAATAGTGAAAAATATCAAATGGCTAACACTTGCAGGAAGCTTTCCATTAACCGATTCAAGCAAGCCTAAGTTCCACGAGGCATGTTCACAAACTCAAAAGGTTTAGAGATTTAGAGACTTATGTTGAAAATATGTTGAGATGACTCAAAAGGGCCAAAAAGAAATATTTAAGACCCATGAACAAAGAGAAAGGTTTCTAACCTTAAACGAACACCATATTTTTGGGGGGAAAGTTGGCAGAGCACAAAAAATAAAAAACATCAAAACTTCAATCTAAGATTAGTATTCAAGATTTGATTAAAATCGGGCTACCTTTAAAACAAAGAAATAGGGTTCTAACCTCCAATGAGCACCTTTGTCCTTGAGGAAGAAATAAGAACCATGAAATCATAGATTACCTTGAGAAGTAGATTACTAATCCAAAAACATGTAAGTAATATTAGATTCAAATCAGATTACCTTGAATTTTCATCACTAAACCCCTAATTAAATAATTCAACAACAAAGATGGAAGAAAACAAGAAAAATCACACTACAATGAAAGACGGTAAGCAAACTTCGTTTCTTAATTTTGGTAAGAGATATATAGATAATGAAATTAACCTAATGAAAGAGATTGTGAGTAGAGTGGGAAAGGCTTTAGAACTGGCAAAGATTTGTGATTAGAGGTCTGTCTGCAAGAAAGCTCATACAGAGATTTGGAGCATTAGGAGATGGAGAAGTTAGGGGTTTGAAAGGTTTGATTATAGGAGACAAGGATCCAAGGGACTTCAAAAAAACAAACTAAAAAACCAGTCGAAAGATAACCTTTTTTGAAAGACAAATAACCTGTCTGATCATATTACTTTTCGTTATGGGAACAACTCTTGTGACTCTTTACTATAATATCCAGTATGACATCGAAGCTAAAACATCTTCATTTGAACAAGGGATTCACCTTTATATTGAGACTACTTACCATGACATTTACGACTTGAAGCTAACATCTGGTATGTGAACTGGTTGAGATGGCATCTATGAGGACTTGAAGCTTCTCCAAAGAATCTGCATTAGTAATTAGATATGATTAACAGTAATTATCGGGTGCATCAAGATTTCCATCCAACGTCAGTTCTGCCAATTCTGTAATCCATGCCAAAAAATGGAAGAAAAAAACTTCAAATCTCTTTTTTGAGGTATTAAATGCTACTATAAATACAACCTATTTTCAAATTAACTGGTTACTTAATAAGATTACATTGATACACAAGGAGCTTCCATGGTGAAAGCTCTGCACATGAACTACATTATCAGACTACATACAATGCCACCCCCAACCCCCCTACACACAAACATTCCACATACATGACATCGTGACTCTCCATCAAAGGTAAGCAGAATAGATAAACAGAAAGGAATTTTTGAATTATCAAAATATCACTAATATTTTTTTTGTGCTCGTACATACATAAACTATGATCAGAAAATTGACCACCAAGTACAATATACAAGGCTTCTCAAAAGAAATTGTGTGTTTCCTTCCCTAAATCTTTTTTCTCTAAAGAATATTCCAAATAAACAATAAACAACTGATTTGCTTCTTTCTTATTCGCGAAGCTAATAAACCTAAAATGGAAATAAATGGCATTGCTAAAAAAAGTATAAATATTCATGTAGTGCCACACATATCATGCAGAGGTCTCAAGCTACAAGTCCTGATAGGACTGTAGGTATGTATGTTTTCACTAGCATCTTCATTTCTTAACTTTGGTAAGTGATAGACAGACATTGGAATTAATCTAATGAAAGTGTTTTGACAATTACGTATTCACATAGCAATTCAAATCGACTGATAGTAGTATGAAAACATATTACAATCTATTAGAGAACATGTCTTGGCAAATAAGAGATATAACAGGGACAATAACAATCTTGAGGTGAAAGAAAGATCAAATGGCTTACACTTGCCAGGAGCTTTCCATTATCCGGTTCAAGCAAGCCTAAGTTCCACATGCGGCCTGTTTAACATAAAATTAAATTAAAAAAAAAAAAAAAAAACTATTGAGATCTTCGAGACTTGTGATTGATTATTGAGCTAACTCAAATAAGGGCAATAATAAATATTTAAGAAATAGGGTTCTAACCGTCAATGAACACCATTGTTCTTGGAGAAGTAACAACAACCATGAAATAATAGATAAGACAATTCTACAGTGTTCTTTACAAACCTCCCTTCTAACACCTGTATACAATATAGATAAGATGATTTCAACTAATATAGGAAACGAGACTGAGACTAAACAACCTAGAGTTCTTGCTTGAAGAAGCCATTACCAGTGTACTTTTCAATGAGAGCATGAGTCCCGAAACTGAGATTGTGTTCTTGCTCTCTGTTTTGAGGTTTGAGTGGGTCAAAATGCGGTGGAAAGAGACTGTGAGTAGAGTAGAAGAGACTTGAAAAATGGCAAAAGAGTTGACATTAGAGGTCGATCTGCAAGAAAGTTCACAGAGATTCAAAGCATTTTGCGATGGAGAAGTTAGGGTTTTGAAAGGTTTTGGTGATGCGCAATTTTAATAACACACAAATTAATACTCTGCTTTGTAATTTGTAGTATAGAATAATAGGGATCGTTCTAGACTGAGAATTAGAGGGCTTGTCAATTACACTAATAATAACTAAAAAAAAACAACTAACAACCTAATTAATTAAATAAAAGGAAATTATATTTTCTAAATTAAATTATGAAAATAACTACAAAAATTAATGTAAAGATAATAAACTAAATAGATGATAAAGATGAGAAATTAGCTAAGGGTTTATCTCCACACACCAAACATATGCTTATAAATTAATCTTTAATAATCACTTGTTAACTCGTGAGAGACAATGCTCAAGACTAACCGTGACCGCACTGCATTAATCTTATTATTTTCCCAAGTTCGTTGAATTAAACTAAGCGTCGCTTTCAAACTATTCTTATCATGCTATCTAAACAGGAATCGCAAGTTAAATAGCAATATAAGATCATTAAGTTTTGTGAAAAATATGAACACTGACTAGGCAATCACAAGTATGATCAACATCTTGTTCTTGCCTAGGTTTTGACTTAACCTTACCAACGTTCTTTGGTATTTACTACTTGTGAGTACAGAATCATAACAATTAGATGAAACTCTCCTATACTCTAGCCCCAAATCCTAGCATGCTTACTAAGTTGGCCACCTTAACAAACATACAAAGAAAAGTTTTCTATAAAGCAGTTAAGCAAAACACAATCACTAATAGCAAGGAAGATTAAATTCAGTTAATTTATAAAGCACATGTTCAGGGCTTCGAATCACCCCTAACTAAGAGAAGTTTAGCTATACATATTAATTATGTTCAAAGAGTAATCAATAATCAATAATCAACTAAAATAAGTAAAAAAAAGTTAAGTGATGAAACAAAACACTACCGCCTGATCCGTGGTGGTAGAGAAAGGAATGATGGGTGCAGATAGCGCGAAATTTCTTCACCTTCCTCACGCGATTTGCTTCTTCGCTGCTTCCTCAGCTCCCTTCGTTCTGCTTCACTTCGATAACTGCTTGTGATACAGATTGAGAGAAATAAGGGGATGACAAGGGACTGAGACGGTGGCGATAGGTGGCGACAATCAGGGACAGAGAGAGAGGATTGAGACGAGGGTTTCGGTGCGAGAAGGTTCTGATGGTGACAGCGATGAGGGAGTCAGGCGAGAGAGGGATGAGGCGAGAGGATGGAAGAAGGGATTGTGGTTGTAAGGAGGAGGGGATGAACAGGGTCCTACGGTGGTGGTCTGCGGCTGTGGATGAGGGCAGTGAAGATGGTTGATGATGGGTGAGGACGGCGGCTAGGGTTTGGCGAGGTGATGATGGATGGATGCGATTGCTGGATGGGTTGTTGGATGGTATCGATCAAAGCCAGGTATCTTCCTCATTTTATTCTTGTTTTCCTCTTTCTGTGGTTTCCTTGTTGGTATGGTTTCTTTGCTTATGTGAATTCCTTGTGCAATTAGTATTCCTAAATTGCCAAGTTGCTTCTATTTTAAAATATTGTAATTGGAAACTTACACAAACATGAAAATAGCAATTAGTACCATAATTAACAAGTAATAGCTAAATATATATATAGAAATATGGTACTAAAAATAGACTAATTATGCCCCTATAAATTTCCCCACACTTATCTTTTGCTAATCCTCGAGCAAATCCAAGAAACAAAAATAAAATACTCAATTGACTCAATCTATACTTTCCAACATTTGCCTCGGAGATTTTCAATGAATCATGACATGTTAAGATTCTTTGTAAACACGAGATTAAATCTACATCATTCGAAAATTAATACACGTTCACAGCAATGATATAAAATTTACAATTAAATCAATCCCAAGTGACTGTGAAACTCAAGTGTGTGCCAAGAAGAATTTACCCAAAAATCTCACTGAATGCACTCTTTTCTTTTTCACTGATTGTT